>MU159445.1:163511-206957 GCA_015888305.1 Antheraea pernyi | reverse complement strand
AATTGCTATTAGATAATTTTCTGTAAAATTAAAGACAATATCGCTTATCATGTGGTTGTCAAAACTTTTATAAATATAAGTTACTAACCTTTTTAGCACACGAGACGTCACTTGTTTGAATAAAATATGTTCCACGTTGCATATACATACAATTTTAATCCAATTTTAGTCGTAAAACTTAAAGTATCTAAGAAAATAAATTTAAATAAGTGACACATAACATGAACTTAGCAGCCATTTTGGGTGAATATCCATCGCGTCTGCGCATTTTTGGTTTACCCCCAGGTGAGGGATGCAAGTTTTATTTTCTCTTTCTCGCATATTGTGAACGTAATACTCTGTCTCTATTACGCCAGCTCTATTGTTGTTCTTTATTCAAAAAGCAAGAGGGTCGACTTTCTACTTAGGGTTACAGAGTACTAACATGATACTGTGAAGTTAGCTACAAAAGACGATAAAATGATGTAACTTTTTGGTGTCCTTTTATTACATCATTAAATTTTATGTCATAAATTCATTCAAACCTTTAATTAAATTTAAAAACAATATAATTAGAGATGTAGCAACAACAAAGCCTTTTGATTTTAGAGGGATTTTGTGTAATTTCGTTCTTTTTTTTCGTATATACATTGTATCACGTCTCTTGCAGTTCTAGTCACGTGTAGTTTGTTCTATTTTTTTTATTGATTACCTTAATTAAATATATTTAGATATTTTAACATATCAGATTTTTGTATAGCTTATTTTGCTTACAATGTAATGTGTAGAAAGCTTATATTTTAGTCTTTTCAGTAATTCAGAAATTCAGTACAATCACCAAAGATTTGAGCTTAGGTCATTTGTATGTTGTGTGGGTTTATGAGTCGTTGAATACAACTATTTTAAAAAAATTGGGAACAAGAACTGTCTCATTTTAAAGACTTTATTATTGGTTTACGTGATTAGAAGACAAGCTGCACGGTGTAATAAATCAATATAGAATTTTCACGAGACTCGCACTAATATAATTTCACTAGGAAGAAAACGAGACTGTTCTGAGCAGGGTCTTCACAGCTTCACCGGACTACTAAGGTTGGCGCTTAAGACACACAACCGATTTGGGTTTTAGGTAACATACACAAGGGTGCACGCACATCTCGGCTTGGGCTGTTACCTGGAAATGAAAACGAGACTGTTTTTTTTAACTTAGTATATTTTAGCGTTTGAACTTGATCTCGTTTGATGTTATATGGTGATATGGTCTAAGATAGTAAACACATTAAACTTAGAAAGTATTTGGCTATTAAGTACAGCTACCGGAAAATACCAATTAGTGCTAAGCAACAGATTTTTAACTTGAGTTAAGCGGACTTAAGAAAAGCCATACTACCATGTTGTAGCTTTATCACGATGTTTTACTTTATCGAAAGCTCCGATTCAGTTGTAAAGATTCGAACCTGCGTCCATCGACGCGGCGCCCGACACGCTATACAAGGGGTGAGTTAAATCTACATTCGCACGAGGGAAGCTGCGAGCAAAAGTTAGTATTTTGAATGAATGAATGAATTCTTTATTGCATTTTTGATTTTTACACTGGCGAGCTTAATGCCATAAGGCATTTTCTTCCAGATAACCAGCGGTATTGATGTTAAGCAAAAACTTTTGTAGGTAGTGCCTATATACACAAAACAGAAGAAAATGGATAAATAAATATATACATGTATACAATATTATAATAAAATAAATACACATATAACATAAATATACATACATACATACGTACAAATATATAATAATGACAAAGACAGTAATAAAAATGTATACACACAGCAAAAGTTAATTATAAATATAAACTGCAAAATCACGAACACTCTGCCTCCCTTTTTTCGAATAAATAGTGGTGTAATGAGTTTTAAACTAACTTTTCATACAGATTATATCTTGGAACGCATATGATAACGTTTGTTTGATGTTTAGTGTTCCTATTTAGTGATTTGTTATTCATTACATGTACAACGTATCTAGATAAATACTTGGTCAATAAGTCTCTTAACAAATACCAAAACGTAACCTTATTATCAGTAATTATATATTAATTATAAGAAATCATCGTAATATTATAAGAATCAGAATAAGTATATTAAAGACGTATTAATAGCATGAAACTTAGAAAGTTCTACTGTTATTAAACTATTCATAAGCAGGTAACTTTAAACGGCAAAGAGGATTACGATGCATTTTTTTTCATATTTCAAAAGCGGCAAACAAATCCGGTAAATAGTCAAAACATGTCAAAATTACTGTCAACGTTTGCAAATAGTATTGATCCCATGAGGGCTTACAGTATTTAAAAGTCGGGCCCTATTGACTAAAGTGAAGGGTTCGGAACGTAGTTAACAAGCATTGTACAGGAGCGGTACTTTTATTATGCCTGAACTGTTTTGGCATCGTTGTATTAAATATTAAAATGAGAAACGAAGTAAACATGTTGATATATTAAAATTAATGTACCTAGTACATGAATTATTAGCCATATAAATATACTTAAAAATGATGGACTTAATATACAGTTTTTGTTAGGAGTATTTTTCTTATTTGTTTACAGTTACGTGATGGTGGTACAGTTTTAGCGTACCCGAAAGCCATGTTAAGGGGACACGGTAATATGGTTCACAAATGTATATATGTATGAATAGCTTAGAATAGTTAGTTAGGTCAGACGCGACTTTTTCCAGGTAACAGCCCAAGCCGAGGTGTGCGTGCACCCTTGTGTATGTTACCTAAAACCCAAATCGGTTGAGTGCCTTAAGCGCCAACCTTAGTAGTCCGGTGAAGCCGTGAAGACCCTGCCAGGTCAATATCGTAGTTAGTTCGAGAAAAAAAAACACGGTAATAATAGCTAACATATACTTTTGGAAATAGGACGAACACTTTCCACTTATGCAGCTGCATTAAAGAAGTAGTTTGGTATCTCTATGGTCTTACTGTTTTATTATATTTAACCTCAGTGTTGCCTAGGAGTTTGTGTTTGATAAAATATTATACAATATTTATAAAAAGCAAAGCAAAAATTGCCAGTTTAACAAAATGTGGCAGTCGAATAAACCTAATAGATTCTGAGCCTTATGGTTTTACAAATAAGGATTTGTTTTAATACTCACTAGACTGTAGTAAAGGCACCTTCCACGAAGCCAAGTTATATGTTCATTCAGCTGATGAACACAACATTTCTATCCAAATTTATTTTCCAAGATTTCTATATTCAGTTTCCTTTATTATTTATGTCATATCTCAATTTTGATTATAAAATCAAACAGAGTGTGTCGTAAAAACACAGGATAGAACTGGAACGTTTGTATTACATAGGAACGTTTTAATTAAAAAAATACAACAAAAAACGCAGTGTTCCGAGATGGTCACCCATCCAAATACTGACCGTGCCCGACGTTCCTTAAATTAAGCTATCGGATGAGAACCGGTGTCTTCAACACAATGCTTACTCCTTCCACTTTTCGTCACACAAAAAGGTTGTGGATCAGAATTTCATAGCCCTCAGATAAGAAGTTTTAGTTAAAAAGTTTCACTTTAATAATCAAATTAAAAAAGATTTACAAAATACATTTACACGATTTATGAATTGCATAGGTCACGGATAATTTTATTGCAGATGAATACTTTCACTCAATTTACTAACACCAAAATGGGAAGTTAATTTTTCTGTTGGTAATCTAATTTAATTTTTAGCAAAAATTAGTATAATGTCGCCCTGATTAATTTGTCTCTATAATTACTACATAAATCTTAAAAAAGGTTATCAGTTGAGGCGTCCTTGAAAAATAGATTAAAAATAAATAAAAGGTCTCCTTTTATTAATCATGAATCAAAACTCTTCTTTATTATTAGCGCCATGTTGATTGACTAGTGTAGTACAAAAATATTTTGTCATAAATAATCAACATTAAAACTATGCATCTACTTATTTTTAATATAGGAACTTTATATAATAGTTACTTATGTTATATTCTTAAATAAAAGCCTATTTATTTACAATCACATTTGTACACATAGGATAATTTTCTAAGCATATTTATACGTAATAAATTACGTAGTTTACTGTTCCATATGTAAAGTGGGCATAAACTGGATTCTATTTAAGTTGTCTATATAACAGGTGGTGCGTTGGTTTGTAGTGTTAGCTCCGTAAACGTCGTTGATGTTGCGTGCCGCTTGTGCCGCGTTGCTGCCACGACGGTACTCATATTCCATAATTACTCGAATTTTTAGCAGCAGCTTTCGACGTTAGCGTCAAAACAATATTGCTCCATTTGCGTCAAATTGGCAAGGTAAAAAAGCTTGAGAAATGGGTGCCCCACGAACTCAATGATCGCCAGCGCGAAGTACGCGTCGAGACGTACCTTGCACTGCTCTACAGACACACAAATGAAGGAATTTTGAACCGCATTGTTACCTGCGATGAAAAATGGACCTACAGAATATCAATATCTAATGTAGTACCATCCTCTCACAGAAAACCGACGTGAAGTAACAGTGCTTGCATTGTTGCATTTCGTTCGGTCAGTGAGAGCGCCGGTAGCCCAGCTTACCACCCCCTTCCCCTTTTCTCCCTTCCCTCTCCTCCCAAACACAGACTGGCCACGCAGTTGCAACTCCCTTGGTGTTGCTAGTGTCTATGAACGGTGGTGATCACTTAACATCAGGTGACCCACCTGTTCGTTTCCCTATTATGATATAAAAAAATATATACAGAAAAACTATATGAATCCTCTTATTTGGTAATAATAGCAAAACAATCATTGTTCTTTTAGATCCTTCTTTTTTGTCATCACCTGTAACATTTATATATGTGTATTTTAATGGTAATCGAATTAACGTAATACAGTTAAGGGACGTGGGACATAGCATATACTTTAAAAGCACAGCAGAACAGAACAGAAGACAAATATTGAAAGAGTATGAATGTAACTTGTACTGAACATATGGGATAAATTTAGTAAAATGAAAGTAATCGTAACAATAATGAAAGTATTAGAAACCAGTACAGATAAACGCGAAATCTACTCATTTGTCCTGTAGGTGATACTGAAGCCATATGATAATCCAAGTATTGTTTCAGTCCTGTAACTTCTGGTCGGGTATCCATGTAATCTGGAACGCTATTTAATTTTGTTGTACTAATTTCATCGACTCTATATGGGTCCGGTGAAGCCGCTAGTTTTCCGTCCTTCTTGGCTTTCATTCTTCTGTTCTGAAACCAGATCTTTATTTGTCTTTCCGTTAATCCTAAAGCGTGTGAAACTTCAATCCTCCGCCGCCTAGATAAGTATTTATTGAAATGGAATTCCTTCTCCAACTCCAGAGTTTGAAATCTTGTGTATGTTTGCCTTGTTCTTTTAGATCCTTCTTTTTTGTCATCGCCTGTAACATTTATACATGTGTATTTAAATGGTAATCAAATTAACGTAATACAGTTAAGGGACGTGGAATATAGCATATATTTTAAAAGCACAACAGAACAGAACAAATGACAACTATTGAAAAAGTATGCATGTAACTTGTACTGAACATATGGGATTAATTTAATAAAGTGAAAGTAATCGTAAAAATAATGAAAGTATTAGAAACCAGTACAGATAAACGCGAAATTAATTTCCAAAAATAAAAATATAAATAATTACTACTTTCTATCCATGTAAGAATTAGGTGTAATTAGGTGCTTGAACGTTTACTAACTTATAAACAAAGGTTACTTATCAACTTACCACCTATACCTTTCATCCATGGATAAAATGCTTGCACTTCGGGTGCAGTAGCCATATTGCTCTCACCGTAATCCGCATTGTTCTCGCCTACTTCGACCCTTGTCACATCCTGACAGGGTTCGTCGAGATCCTGTGATGACTGAGCGCCTTTAGTCGGTACCGGAGCTCCACCCACAGAATCCTTTTTGATTGACGTCTGACCCTCTACGTTTTCGAATCCACCATGAAATTGCGACAAATTGCATTCCTTCTCAGCTGCAGTTTCATTAGTTTTTTCCCATTCGTTGACCTCTTCTGTGTATAACATTCGAGATTGTGTTTCTTGTACGTTATACATATTTTTACATTTTACATAGTAAGATGTCGGTTTATTTGTTTTCGGCTTCGTAAGGAGAGATCTAAGTTGCGGAGAGTCTTCAACGCCGGGGCTTGCTGATTGAAAAATATTTGTAGCACTTTGCGGAGATCCATAACTCTCCGGGATACTACACTGGCTAGGAGAGTTAACTGATTTGACTTCTTCGCCTCTATCAATGATCCTTTGATTATTCAAATAGATTTGTTTTTCTTCGTTGCCGTAGTTTTCATGATAATGTTGCGTATAGTAATTCATATTTCTCCATTTCTGTACCATTTCTATATTTGTGTTGACATTCAAATAATTTGACGAATATTCTTGCCAATTCGGTTCAGATTTAACTGTGCCATTACATGGATTTTGTACTTCGACTTTTCTATTATATTCTGTATTCATGTTATTAGAATACTCACAGCTCTGAGGATAATAGTTTTGATAGTTATAATAGTTAGCCGGTGTCGCATGATGTTGTTGATAACCAAAGGGTTTTGTTTGTTTCACACTATGAACATTCACATCGACACAATTCCACATTTCACTTGCACGATTCGTAGTTGCCACTGAAGACATTTTTTACACTCAGTTTCATAGACATAGGTAGGTCTAAAGCTGGACTGCGTGGGAGATGTTTCTCCTAGGTTAACTCCGAAACGAATGCAATAAGTGCATTGAGCGGCACGACCCTAACAAATGTAATACTTTTATGTGACCTAAAAAATCTTTGGGGTACTTTTAACAATAGCGTCGCCATTGTCCCTCTGCAAAGTTATAAAACCGATTTCTCTGTCCTGCTTGCACGCTACCTCAAACTATTCATTGTTACAGAAGTGAGAGAGACAGATGTATTCAATACGCTTAGTTGAATATTTAGCAAATATTCTGTGAATGTTTACAATGCCAATATTGCCGATATTTCTTACATGTGCGAGAGTATGGCTTGGTAATCATTGATTGGTGTAACTTAGTGTGCGTTTGAGAGGGTGGTATGGATTGATTTTATTTTATTATTGGTTTAGTGTAAAGCCGCGTATGTGTGTCACTGTGTTGCTTTGGCGAACAGTGGTTTATACAGGATGTATGTAATTATAAACGTAGACAGTTACTGAAAACTGTATTTTAATTAGGAATTTAAAGTGTTTTATTTCTATGATTAAATTTGTAATATATATAAAACCGCCACAAACTAAATTTCAGAGTCTCATTAAATTAAAAAAAAACCGGATCATTTCAGTTCTTTGGAAAAAACTATAAACATGATTGAAATTATATATTTCCATGAAAAGTAAACGTTTACATTTATTAAATGAAAACTAAAAATACGGACCTGCAATAATCAGTATTTATATTTAGTGGTGTTTGTTATAATTTCTCCTACCGGTAGATATATAAACTGAAAAGAATAAAATAAACTTAAAAATAGAGATATTATAAACATCAGCTTATTACCTTGAATATTTTATTTGTATTGATATCTTAGCAGTAATAAATAGCCCCAAATTTAAATTGAAACTTTCTTTTGCTAACATTTTAGCTATAATAACTAAAATAAAAAAAAATGAGTTTTCAACAACTTCTTAGTTACCTAATTATTAGCTTTAAACATTCAAAGTATGGAATTTCAGGACACTACGCTTTCAATCATCTGTATTAAGAAACAACAGATTTTTTTTTTCAATACTTTCAGTAACCTTACTGACATTGACTTAAAAGGCAAAAAAGTTTACCTCTGATGATGTAATAATACGTTGTATGTAGAAAACAATTTTTATACCAACAACTGTTTAAACAGAACGTTCTAGCGCCTGCAAAACAACCGATCAAGTTTCCGTGGTTGGGCGATCAACTTTGCTCCCACACACTCGCTGTGGCCTCCCTCGACAGCATCTCAAGCCCAGGTTCGATCTCTCTGAGAGAAGGTCTCGAGCATACTGCTAGAGCGGTACATTGACATCGCTTTCACTAGTTCTTTGCATACACCATACTACATTCCACACACGCGTAGACTCATATGGTACGTTCACTGATTTTGTGAAGGATCCCTTTTTCTTTTTTTAAAGAGCCAGCATTAATAACAAAAATTATCAGACGCTAAACACATGTACGACTTCATGCGATACATATGAAGGTATGCACATGTGTCTCTAAAATATACATGTAAGATTAACTTAGTTCATATACTTAGTTTAGAGTTTAGTTCGATTCGCGAAGTATCCAAGATAACCCAAGCCGAGGTTAGGCCACTCTGGCACACTTGGGCTGGTCTCATTCCAGCTGAGTGCCCTAAGCACTTATCCTAAAAACCCGGTGAAGCTGTGAAGGCCCGTCAGGCCACCAATCAACCCGTAAATCAAAAGTACTCTATTCAGTTTAGGCCTTGAGAAGGCGCTTATGTACCTCAAAGCTACCACCGGTTCGGAAAACAACCTATTGATCGAGAGGAACCGGCAAGAAGCTCGATCTGGTTTATCTTTCCATGATACATTTTTTTACAAACATAGATATTTTTTTAGAACATTCGTTTTTGATGAGTAAGAGATTGGCGTTATTACCAGACGTTACCACTTTTCACTTGTTGATCCACCCCATAGTAGTAGCTTTTACACATTAAACCCGCTTTACATGATGCCTGAACTCACTATCCGGCAAATCGGTAATGTGTTTTGGGACTTTATTATAAAACCTAACACTATTATCCAAAAGACTATTATTGGTCTAAGTGAGCCTGAAATATGAAATGACCAATTTGTTATTGTTTCTAATATTTTTTTTAATGGTGGTAGAGCCACGCTGAAACTATTACTGGTTTCAGCATGAATCGGGCGGCTCGTCCGGAGTAGTACCACTCTCTCATAGAAAACTGACTTGAAGTAACAGTGCTTGCATTGTTGCGTTTCGTTCGGTCAGTGAGAGCGCCGGAGGCCCACCTCCCCTCCTCTCTCCTCTCTTCTCTCCCACTCCCTCCCCTAACCCTTCCCCTCAAAGGGTGGCAACGCACTAGCAACTCCTCTGGTGTTGTTAGTGTCCATGGACGGTGGTGATCACTTAACACCAGGTGACTCACCTGTTCGTTTGTCAACTATGACATAAAAAAAAAATTAAAGTATCTTGGTACATTAGATTATCAAGAATATTTTTTTTTTTTATTGTAGCCCGACAAAATGACTGCACTTTGCCTGATTGTAAGCACAGTACAATCCAAATACAAAGGCGACCACCGAGTGACACACTATCCATCGCCGGTCGCCGCTGTCATGTCGGCCTGCGAAAAGCTGGATATGCATATATTGGGAGGACAGAGTCAAGATACCGAATTACTAAAACTTAGTTTTTAATGATTCCCATAGGTATTATAAATTGCTTGAACTGCCCGTTGTGTGGTACGAATATGGTGTCCACCTCAGTCGTTGTCCGCCACAACATAATACCATAAGTCATTAAACTATGAACAGCTGTTAATCAGTTCGGTAAAAATAAAAGATTAGGGCATTATTAAGAGCAGGGCAATAATAATATTGTATCATGTGTAATCTCCAATATAACATTCTGCTTCAACTTAAAATCTTTTAACATTACTTAATTATTTTTGGAGTATGATTTTGTTACAAGTAAAATCAATTATTGTTATATTTAATTACTACCACCAAAAGTATACATTATGTTAAAAAAATAGGTGTTTAACACAGTTGCACAGTTAACAGTTTTTCATTGGATTATCGTGGTTTTTATAATATAAATCTTCCGTAAATTATTAGATGCCATTCATTTATACGTAAACTTAATTTTGATTAGATATCATTCTTATCAAAGTCAAGTGTCATTTTTTGTATATTTCAGATAGTTAAATGATGAATAGCTTGAAATTCAATGTGTTTTTATTCAATCTGTTTATGATCAATGTTTTGAATTTAATTGCATTTGTATTTCTCCGTGGACTACCATAATGATTTCCACATTTGAAAAATACACACCCTTTACAAATTTCGTCTACGTTAGGAACATAACTCATCTAGCGCTGTAACAGTTCAATCGGGGTTCGTGACAATGGCACAGTATGTGACCGTGCGCGTGCGTCGCTCCCGACACCACATGCCACTTTCATCGTTTCGATGCGCGTGAATCTGGCATTAATTAAGAAAATTGATATTGATCTCATGAGCTCTAAGTAACTTAAAAGCCTACAAATAAACTATTTTACTCGTTTTCAAACAATGGCGACCTGAATACCATTTATTTCTTTAACTTTTATTTTTTGCAGATGCTGGGAGTGCAAGACAAATGTTCTAGTCGGCGCATGGCTTAATTTGATATTAGACCATCACTGCGAAGATACAAACGTTTTAACGGGGATTATTCACCGGTAAAATAGAAAAACAACATATGTGTATAGTATGGCTGTTTGAAGTATTATTAAATTAAAATACTCCTTTCACTTACGAAGTGATAATAAACTACATATTGTATATATGATTCTAAAATCATTTAAACAGCTTTTAAATGTTCTATTCTAAAGATTAAACATCATATACAGATGTCATCTTTGATTATAATGCGTCATAGAATATTAAAACAAAATTTAACAAAGCTACGTAGCTGACATAGTTTTCATAATAATATCCAATCCATAATATCATTTATTAAATCATATAATTTTCCAAATAATTTAGGGTAGTATGTCATTTTTCTAGTTAACAGGCAATATAGAGGTGAATCTATTAGAGCATCCTCGTGTTTCTATTAAATAAAACGTTACGTACAAGTTATAATACGTGTTATTGTAATTATATAATTAGTTTACTAACTTTTACCTGCGGCTTAGTTGGCGTTAATGGTTATTTGACCTTGCGAACAGTACTTTATTTCCTTTAAAGAACTCTTTACCTATTTCTGTACTTCTGACAACGTATATGAAATACTTTATAATCATCGATTTAGTAGATAAAACGGGAAAGCGTAACAAACAAAGTCTCTTTTGCATTTGTAATATTAGTTACGATAAGAATTCCAGTTGTATAGTGATGCACTAAATTTTTTCGTAGTATCAACTATATTATATAATTGTATATACATTAATTTCCAGTGAGTTACGTATATTTTCCCAGTAAAACAAAAGTGTAACGTCATGCTACGTCTACACTATTGAACATCCAATGATATAGTCTGAAATAGTACGACGCGACGGTATCGACATATGTACTCTTTGTCAATGCACACACCTCCGAACCAAGTCCCGCATTCACATCTGTTCGACGCGAATACACCCCCAAACTATAAGCATTGTGTACTAACCTTTATAAATTTGACATTAATTTATATAACGTTTCCAGGAAACTATTTTTGTTTGTCTAGGAAGTAGTAGTATTGTTAACTGAAATCTAGGGACTAGTACATATTAATTTCTACACAATTATTGTATTATAGAGAAAAAGATTCGCTCACATTCCAGAAATATAAGGTTAAATAGGTATTTCATACATTTATAAAGTTTGATAACATTTAAAAAAAACTAAATAAATTAAACTTTTCGACATGTTTAAAGACTGCCATTTAAGACTAATTTTGCGTCCCAGAAAACAACTAGTAGCTGATGACATCTGTTTGTTCACGCAGTTTAAAACCGTATAGTGATTAGGAATACGATCTATATTCATATAACATAAGTAAGCTATAACAAAATCGTGGAGAAACTATTATTTCTTTATAGACTGATCACTCCTTGGACAATATTGAACTGGCTGGATCCATGCTACTAAAGACTATTTTATTAAACATCACCTGGAATCATGTACATTCCTTACAACAGCTAGGCTAGGCGTACCTTTATTTTTTAAATAAAATTACCAAATTATATATGAAACGACTGTAATTACTGTATTATATAGGCAAAAGTAAGCATTTACAACTATATATTCTATATCTATTCAAAGAAACCAGTTCACTCAAAACTCCCTAAATATTGTTTTGTCATATATTTAATTCGATCCATTAGGTTTAATGCGTTGTTATAAAATATCAAAGCAATCTAACCACACAGAAAATATTGATTTTAAAAACCGAACAAATAAATATTTAATGCTGAGGATTAACCGTGTACGCGATCTGCTTTTACTGAATGTGTTTGGAAGTAAAAACTTTTATTTCAATTTCACACCGAATTCCAGAATCAATTCCTACCGAGCCCCATGTACCCCGTATTATTTAAAAAAATGTCTTAACTTACAATTATTAACACAAGCAATTTTAAACCTAATTAACATATAAGTAGAGTTTATATTACTTTGCGGATAAATATAAATGAGCGGTGTTCATTGCTCATTCAAGTCAAAAAAATTGTATAAAGTAATACATGGTTGATCCTTATATGTGAGGCAATAAAATACATTTTAGTTGCGCAAATTCATCTAACCTCGTCATACTATGGCGCTGACAATGTGCAACCATTAATCTTGCGAAATCAATCGATGGCTTATTCAGAATATTGTATTTGGTTTTACCGCGCGGGGCTTTTCGGTTGATATTTACTTTGGATCTTTTTCTGTAATTTATGGTTTGCGAGAAATAAAATGACATATGTCATTTTGTAACAAATTTTTAGTGTAATTGTCATCGATGCTTAATTTTAAACATTTGATTTTAATACCTACCTTTACTTGGATGTGTAGGCATTAGATTTTTTTTTTTAATTCATTGTCTGGTATAAAATAGTCTTCAATATTTTGTATTATCCTTTATACTTGTCGGCGTTACAAACGTGACGAAACCTGCAAACAGAAGGCGGCTTCTTGTAAAAACAAATAAGCTTTGCTTTTATTGGGACCATAAAACAATAAAGCGCTTTCTAGTTGTATACAATATTATCTTATTAAATAAAAGAACTCTGAAAATCCTGTCTGACCTTATTTTTAAAACGTGTCGTAAAATATTCTTTCTACCTGATTCGGGGCTTGCAATTTTTTTATTTGAAAATGGATGCACAGTTGTATAGATGTAGTTAAATTTATTAAAGAGTACGAATAACTAACGAACTCTTATATCAGTACACATGTGTGTCTCACGAATTCTTATATATATGAATAAGTAACATAAGCTTAGCTTAGACAGATTCGCGGTGTTGCATCGAAGGTAACAGGCCAAGCAGAATTCATCCACTTTGGCATCTTATAGCTTGTTGCCAAGAGGCGAAGTATCTTTAGCACTCGCCAGAGTAGTTCGGTAACTGTGCAGGCTCGTTGGAACAATAAAATAGTCAGTTCGAAGAAGAAAAGCTGTATTATATAATCTGTCTTTTATGGTATTGAGTATCAAACAAGTATGGACTCCATTTAAGTTACGTGGTCACTGCAGCCTATATCCATGTATAATCAATCTCAAAAGACTGTAATCCTGAATTCAGTCATACCAGTTTACCAATATTGAGGACACCTAGACTAGAACGAGAATTACTAGTGTTACAGGACTTTTGACAAGTATACCCTACGAAGTTAGTAATCCGTTGAAGCTGTTAAGACCTTGCTAGGTCAATATCAATTCGAGAAAAAAAACCCTTCGAAGTGAAACACATCAGCGGAAGCATTGTTGTTCTGCGGCATGAACTGCTGTGAAGTTACTCCTTTCGCAATCGAATTCTGTAGTCCGGTGAAGCTGTTAAGCCCTTGCTTGGTCAATAGCGTAGTCAGTTCGAAAAAAAAGAACGGTCGAATTTATTACAGGTTTTATCACTTATAATTTATACCGCGAACGTTACAGTTATAAACACTCTATAAACTGACATTTTTTATGATTAATAGAAGCACGGAAGGGATCAGTTGAAATGGCAACTAGCATATATATATATAGTATATTTCCAAAGGTTGTGACAAATAACTAAATATTGTATAGGAGAATTGATCACAAATATATTCTTTTTCATCTGACTGTAACGTTTACGTTTAAAACTGGTTTACCGATTTTTATAACATTTGTACAAGAAACTATACTATATGTCATTCCTTAATTAATGTTATAATAATCCTTACTGGGCACTAAACTCATATTATAAATACGGTTCATTTGCTTATTTTTTACGCTTTCACGCCTTAATTTTTAAACTGATCATCTGATATTTTGGATACACGTTTACAAAGGTACATAAAAGGATTTAGGGTACCTTACATCCAGAAAAAAGTACTGGAAATATAGGTCAGTACTTTATTATGGCGAGCGAACCCGTGAGAAAAAACTGCTTATTAGTTATAACTAACTCTTTAAATTATTATACTCGTATAATATAAGTAAAATATAATTGAGATATGAAAATAGTTTCTGCGTAATAAATGCAGTCGGAGCCACGGACAAGGCTAGTCTATCTATATTTTCTATACATATAATAAGAATGTTAATCTAAAGTGTCTGTACTTATTAGATTTTTGTGAAAAAACTTGTTACAGGTGTATATCATTTTTAGAAATGTCTCTCGGTCTGTTTGTTTCAACACGTATTACGGCTAAAGTACTACGTCCACGATAAAATCTCACCAAGAGAATCATAAAGCACATACTCGAGTAACGTTTAGTTTTTATTTCATTAAAATCGGTTCACTCTATCAAAAGTTATTGTAAATTTAATGACGACGCGGCCTAAGTACCAGAGAAAAGTACATAAGTAAATGGATATAATACATTTAGATTATTTTATTAATAACTGTTTTTTAAATAAGGTTCCACTCGAAGTTGCGGCTACAGTTAGTTTATAATATAGAAGCCTCAGCCCGCGACTTCGTCCGCGTGGGATAGTTACTTTGGGCTAACGCTAAAACGCAACGGAATTAGACTGGACTTACCAGACTAGGCCCCCCTCGGCAGCTGCTCAAGCCTAGGTCCGTTCCCTCGGCGTGGAGCTCTTGAGTACGCTGCTCGCGCGATACAGAGACACAAAATCTTACATCACTTACATTACATTACACATATAACCTCCAGACACGTGCACGCATACACGCTTACATATGCAAGTGGAAGGGTTTTATCTTTTTTCCCTTATCAAACTGAAATAGTTTAGAATATTATCCGATACGAAATATATATAAGAGTTATTGAGTTATGTATGCTTGGTACACATATATGTTTCAACAACTCATATATGTATGAATAGTTAGCTTAGCTTAGGTTAGCTCACATAGGTCGCGAATTGCATGTATCAGGCAACAGCCAAAGCCGAGGTTTGTCGCGCACCCTTGAGCTGGTTGCCCAAAACAAAATCGGCTGAGTGCCTTAAGCGTTTGCTTTAGTATTCCGGTGAAGCTGTTAAGACCTTGCTTGGTCAATAGCGTAGTCATTTCAAAGAAAAAAAAAGCAACAGAAGCTCTCAAGAGGAAAAAACCCAATATCGAAACATTCTTCATTGGTGCTCCGCTCCTATTGGTCTTAGCGTGATGATATATTTGTTTATTTATTTATTAGAATTTTTCAAATCGGACCCGATTACCCCCTACAACGTCACAAACTCACAAATTCACAAACGTTACCTCTTTATAATGTTAGTATAGATTGTTGCCACGAACCATACGATTTGCACAGTATATCTGTATGAAAACGTAGTATTGTGCAATAGTTTATGTTGTACTCTTTGTATTTGATTTGTACGTTGTCATGCTTTTTAAGCGTAAAAAATCACAGGGAATTCACATGTCTCCTTTTATTTTACATCAACTCGGCGTTAAAAAATAAAGCGGGAACAAGAAATAATTTAGTCGCGCTTTAAGTAAACAATCAAACAATTATATGAACATTGTTTAGCCCCATTACGTTGTCAACTTAGAATCAGTTAACAGTTACAACAAAGAAGATTTATGGCGTTTCATACAAGACCCGTACAGGGAATAGGACGGGGCTCGGCAGAAGTTTGAAGGAAACGCTTAGGTTTTTATTTTCTAACGAAATCGTAATAATTTAGTAACATATAACTGGATAGTGTAATTACATTTAAATAATACATGATAGTCTTAGAAATATTATTGTTTAATAGGAGTATTACGTAACAAATGTACTATAGTATTAAGTCTTGTCAAGTATACTGATATTATATAGCTCCGATTTTTTTAGGTCGCGATGGTTTGTTTGTTTGTATGGTTTATCTCCGATATTCCTGTTCCGATTTTATACTGATATTATATAGCTCCGATTTTTTTAGGTCGAGAAGGTTTTTTGTTTGTATGGATTATCTCAGATATTCCTGGTCCGATTTAAAAAAATCTTGCAGTGTTACATAGCTCATTTATTGAGGTAGGCTATAAGCTATATATCATCACGCTAATACCAACATGAGCGGAGCACCAATGAGGAATGTTTCAAAATCGATATTTTTTCCTTTTGTGAGCTTCCGCTGCATGTCAACGTTAGCCCAGAGTCTATTTATTCCACGCGGACGAAGTCGAGGGCAGAAGCTAGTAAATATTATAAAAACAAAGCCACTTTTCTCGTTCGTCTGTGTGTTCATTTAGATTTTTATAGGTACTACGCATTGGATTTTGTTATAACTTTCTCTGTCGTTTACATAATTTTTTCCGAATGTTCTATGTGTATAATACATGAATATTATTTTTAAATAAAAGTTGATGTATTTTTATAAAGTCTTAAAAATACTTTCCTGGCGCTGACATTACTAATACTGACTAAGCATTATGAGATACAAGAACATAATGTACTACGTTTATCTTCTAATAGCCCGCCCAAAGTAACCATTTTTATCTTTTACATATTCTTAAGAAGTAATGGGTCATTTTGATATTTTGTTGACCAATATAGTATTAATCCTTATGGAATTAACTATGTTGTTTACTTTGCATTACTTTATATTATTAAAATACCATATTTATAATATTTTTTTAAATATTATTTCATTTAATGTAGGATGTTGCTGTTTACAATAGGTAGGTGTCTAATGGAAATAATTTTAATTTAAGCGGAATTCAACTTTACAGGTCACAAAATATAAAATATATTATTATCTAAACAACAACTTTGTTAATTAATCAAATTAAAATACCATTAAATTTTATATATTTACTAAATGATCCGGTAGGCAGACGTTGTCATCCTACACATAATAAATAGTATATTCAAAATAAAATTGAATTAAAAGATATTAAGAGGTGTTGGGAAATTGAAAAATTGAGTTTGTTTTTTATGAAAAGTAAACAAAAAGAATATTGAATTGAAGAATTTCAAAAAATGTAGATCACGACAAATACGCCACCTACATCTAATTACAGCTAATAATAATGCATGCCGTTTAACCGGTGTTATGTGATTATACACAATACTTATTTTTAAATATTACATTACGTGTACCATGTATGTAATATGTATGTATGTTATGTATGTGTCGCTAAAATACTGTTAAACGTAACAAAATGTAAGAAAGAAATTAAAGAAAATTATACCGAGATTAGTAAAAACACGTGTTAATTTTACCTACCTTTTGCATCACTTTTGCAGAAAGTTTGCATTGTCATTATTTTATCCGACCTTGACCAATATTTTACAAACATCATCAACTATTCACATAATACTAAAGATGGTTATTTAAAAAAACACAATAAAAAACATAGGACCCCGCCAATTCTCATCGGCAACTTGAAAGTATTAAACTAAACAAACTGTATTTTTTTTAATATTCTAAAAAGCTTACCTCGTTTTTTGACAATCTTTTGTTGTTACGTTGTGTTTTAGTTGAAATTAAAAAGTAAAGAATGAAATAAAAGGACATCTGAAGAAGCGTGCTAAGTACATATTGGGAATTTTCCCTTTGTTTTATTTTATTTGTAATTTTATGCTGTTTACTTGAATTATTTAGACTATACCTGTATATCTACTTACTTATGTGTACTTACATTTTCTTATGCATCTCATTTTCTTTAGAAGAATAATATTTTTCGGAATTATAAACTACGAAAAAAATATACTGATAATATATATTCTAAAATTTCACTGATATGCTAAATATTAAAAATAATGGAAAATAGTCCAAGATTAAATATTTATAAACTATATTACAAGCTTAAAATATGAAAAAATAATATGTTTCCAAAGATTAGTGTATAAAATCGGCTACTATTGAGTTATTATCGAAAATAACGTGTCCACACAGGCCAGAAACTGGCATTAGCAAACAAACATCAGCATTCGACTGTGCCGAGCATAATCTCTTACCGTGATATTATACCGCGATACTACTATAAGGAACAACGCACATAGTGATCTCTAACAAGTAATTATTTTCTAAATTTAGTACATTATTAAACATTATTTTATATAATCACATATTGTAAACTTACTTATTCTTTATTAAACATTTTAAACTAATATTTGTACAAAGTATACATATAGGTAAGTACATATTATTACTTACCAACATAGTTATTGCTGTATGCTAATTGTGTTTCATTCGAAACTACACAGTGGAAAAAATAATATTGTACATTTAATATAAAATTTGGTAAATATGCATTGGATCTATATATTTTAGGTTAATGCTGGTTATTCGATGAACCAAATTGTAATAGGAAATAAGAATTATTTTATTGCTATTGTATTATAAAATTGTTTCGAGAAAAAAAGTGTGTATTCTGTTTCAATATAGTATATAGTTTAAATGTAAATGATTAAGTAATTAACTTTAACCTTTAATATATAACTAAAATAAATCTAACCCAATTTCTCCATGGTAAGAAAACATATGGCTGCACGCGTAGAGCCTATAAAAATCGTAATTGAAAAACATTATATTAAATGTAGATCTTTTTTCCAAATAAGTTAGTTCTAAGTGTCTAGGAAGTAAAACTGAGATAAATCGGTCGAAAGCTATCTACTAGTTTTTGCATGATGCATGAAGAACAGCAGACTTTTATCAATTTACTTATAGATTAAAATAATAATCACACTTTGTGTATTTTTAATAATTGTAAAAGAAGATGATAAAATGTATATACATATAATTTATAAATAAGCGAAAGATCACAAAGTTTTACAAGTAAGCGCTGCCCTTAAAATGCCCCTCGCTGCACAATCATTAATCAGGACTTCGATCTTGGACTCCTTACAATGGGGAATGTTCTGAACGCCCGTACGATCCATTAGAATAACAATAATTACTCTTCCACTAAGTCATACAGGGACCATTCAATGAACGAATTAAAATTTTACTAAAAATAAAAAAATACATTTTAGTAAAGTATTTTGCTACATATTTATAACTGTGAACTTAAATTTGCATACCGACATGGAGATTTCAACTTCACTTATGTATAGATTAGTCAACACTAAAACTTATCTAATCTAAATTTTGAAACTCAAAATAGTTTTAATTATTTGATATGTGCAATTATTTACTTTACTTAATAAATAATTAATAAATAAATAAGGTTACTCAGCTGGTCATATAATTAATTTCATTAATAGTGATACTGTATACCTTGTACAGCAATAGGTATAATATTTGAGTATCCTATGTTCTATTTTTTTTTCTCGAACTGATTACGCTATTGACCCGGCAGGGTCTTCACAGCTTCACCGGACTACTAAGGTTGGCGCTTAAGGCACACAACCGATTTGGGTTTTAGGTAACATACACAAGGGTGCACGCACACCTCGGCTTGGGCTGTTACCTGGAAAAAGACGCGTCTGTCCTAGCTAACTATTCTAAGCTATTCATACATATATACATTTGTGAACCATACAATCGAAATTGCATGATTCACAAATGAATACGTATATATCGGAATGAAACGAACTAAAACTATTCGATTCAGTTCGATGAGGGAAAAAAACAAAACCCTCCCACCATGTGTATATATGTGCACGTGTGTGAGAGAGATGATCTCATATGTGTGTTCAAGTGATGTAGGTGAGTCACTGTATCGCGATAATAATATCACGAGGGCTCCGCGCGGGGACGACCTAGGCTCGAGATATTACTGAGAACCGCGATGTGTGCGGGAGCTAAAAAGGATCGATTACAAAAGCGCGGGCGCAACACGCATTTAATAAGATCGAATTTAAATTTACTTAACGGCGACGGCGCCGAAATCTAAAAATAGACATAACAAAAATTATTATTATTGAACGGTCGTTTTTAGGGGAAGATAGACGTAAATACGCGATTTACTCTATCTTATATGAGTTATTTATTTTGAACAGCTGCGCGCGCGAGCCTTTGTAATGTAGCCGCGATGGCTGGAAACCTATGTATTGCAGTGACGGATCCTAGAAGAGGATTTCGGGCGGTTTCTTCGTATGCCGAGATCTCCGAGATCTCGTGGAAGATGAGTAATTGACCTGCGTAGTCAATACTCGATAGGGAGAAGGAATAGGCGGGGTGATCCTGTGAAGGATTAGCCGCCGGAGGTCTGGGAATGGGCTGGGACGCGGGCTTAGGAGCCCACGGAGCCTGAGGGGCCCGGTAGGGGCGGGGGGGCGCGCTAGTCGCGGGTGCGGACGCTGCCGGTGCACGAGACGTGCTCGGCAGGCTCGGAAAGGCCTCTCGGGACATGAGAGGCGGGGGTCGGGGGCGGGCGGGAGCGGCGGCCGCCTTAGACGGCGACGCCTGCCTGGGGTAGCGAGGGCGCTTTGTGCGCGGGGCACGGGGACATCCGCGATAATTCGTGAACGGATGGGATGGGAAAATTGTTGCATGCCTCGATCTTGGCATAGATCGAGGGAGCGGGCTTGGAAGAGTGAGGGAACAAGGTTCCAGGAAAAAGAACGCAGGTGTGGAACGCAGGTGTGCAGCGCAGGTGTGCCGGATCGAAACTACACAATAACTGACGTCACTAAATCACGAGTATTAAAATCGAACTTAGCGCGCGCAGCAAAACGGACAACCGCTCGAGTCGACGGTCCGATCGGAACTCATCCTATGTTCTATTTCATGTCTAAATTGACATCTATGTATTACATCATTACAATATCTCTAGCTTTTTGAAAGTGAACGAAGGAACGACATTCGCAGAATCATATTTTCCAATTTATAATATTAATTTAAGAGCTATTGATTCCAATGTTCTCTTTTTCACCAGAAAACAGAAAATTATATATAATATAATCAGCATTTTAATCACGCACAATGACTTCAAAAGTTCAAATGCTTTATTTTTTGGTTACAAAAGTAAAAAAAGTAAAAATTTATAGGTGGTAGAGCCACGCTGAAGCTTTCTCTGGTTTCAGCACGAATGGGTCGGCTCGCCCAGGGTAGTACCACCCTCTCATAGAAAACCGACTTGAAGTAACAGTGCTTGCATTGTTGCGTTTCGTTCGGTCACTGAGAGTGCCTGAGGCCCATCTTCCCCCAACTCTCTCCTCTCCCCCTCCCTCCCTTTCCCCCAAACACAGGCTGGCAACGTACTTTCGACTCCCCTGGTGTTGTTAGTGTCTATGGACGGTTGTGATCACTTAACATCACGTGACCCACCTGTTCGTTTGCCTGCTATGACATAAAAAAAAATTAATTTTTGTAAGGTGTCATATCATTACAAAACTTTTATAGATAAATAAATGGAATTAAATTCATATAAATCGAATGAAGTTAGACATTAATTACTAGAAGCAATGTCGCTTCAGTTAGATATTTTTAATATTTATATCACTAGCAATTATTGTAGTTGACGTCACTGGATTTAAATACATTAAAAAAAAAGAAATTTAAATAGTGATAAAACAACTCAGATGTACTAAATCACAACAGTAGAAACAACGCAGACAGGGCGTTCGTGATTCTAAACAAAACAGCGCGGACTCGGCCGGTCCAAGAAAAACACTAGCCGACTGATTTACGACACAATATTATCCCAGCAATGCGGCTGCGAATAAAATAAAAACTGAAAAATTAAACAGTAAATTAAAAACATGTGAATTGTTGGGATAATAATTAAAAATATTAACACTTGAGACAATTAGAATTATTGCGAAATAACATGTTCAGATAACCCATTTTTTTTCTTGTGTATCTTTACGATAATTTCTTCATAATAACATTAATAAATAAACGTGTAGTATAAATAAATACGAATTATCCCACATCATTATTTTTGTCATGTGAATGCCTCCTTTGAAACAGACATGGAAAATGTACATCTGTGTCACATACCATATATTAATGTATCTTCCATATAGGCATTGTCAAAATAGTTTAAAATGTAAATTGTAAAATAACGTAATTTGAAATTCACACTATATACCTACTTATATAAAACAATAGCATGGAATATTTGTAATATTTAAGAAGTATATTAAATCGGCTTCAAATATGTTGTTGCACAAATGGTAAAAGAGTGGATGTGTGCTCATGATCACAAAATAGACGTGAAAACTTATAAATAAATATTTGCACATTCAAGTTCGTACAAATTTATCAATGTTAGCACTAAGTAAATAAATAGTAATAAACTGTATATTTGCGTATTTACATTTGAAATACTATGCTGGTCATAAATAATATATAGTAATATAACGTTATTTTTATAAAGCCTAATAATATATTTAGGATCCCCGACCTTGCTTCATGTATTGTGCAGCTGTATAAACCCGATATAGCGCCTCCGACCCGAGCGTGACGATTTATAGTCGTTCACTTTTTAATACGCCGAAAAGAGTTGTCATTTCAAAAACTACACAGATCAAACTTAAATTTAATAAACTACAATTGTATCCTATGCTAGCTGGTAACCCATGATTGTGTTCTCCTAAAATTAGTTTAAAAATGATCCGTTATTTCGTGGGAATTATATGTACCTATTGTCTGAATTGATATCTTAAAAGCTGTATTTTAATTTTTAGTTGTAATTATGTTTTGGGGAAACCTTTATATAATTAATTATACATTATACACTCACAATATCAATTAAAAGACAGATCCAGTAGCTCATGACAATGCAAAAATCTAGACGTTCCATTTGACATTTTGTTAATATATTTTATAACGCGCAGTGAGTTGCAGTAAAAAGGAGATTAGCCCGGACAAAAAAATACACTACAATTTTGTTAATATTGGTATAATATTATTTAATTTATAATTAGAAAAATAATCTATCAATCCTAAAATTAACATATTAATTGGCTAAATTTATAAATATTAAGAAAGCAGAGTATATTTAGCCTAGTCCTTCGCAATAAACTTTTTTGATCATTGAAAAAAATGATAAAAAACACTTTCATTCCCTGACAGTTGATGAAGATATATCGTGAATGGCCGATAGAATTGTACTGTTTTTCAGAACACGCCTAATAGTATTTCATGTGTGGAAAGGATATACTATGGAGTA
The DNA here is from genome assembly GCA_015888305.1 of Antheraea pernyi. NCBI lineage: Eukaryota > Metazoa > Arthropoda > Insecta > Lepidoptera > Saturniidae > Antheraea > Antheraea pernyi. The sequence goes on along the minus strand of MU159445.1, from coordinate 183,553 downwards.
GTTCTTTAACTAAAATTTATAATATTTTTTTGTAAATTATGCTAACTGTAGTGATCGAATAAGGAAGATCGGTGAAATATCCACACAATATCCGAATGTAGGTATGGAGGATATATATTGTTAAATCAAAAAACATCAAAGCAACTTTGCATATCTCACATTGAAAAAATTATTGATGTATTTTTTGCATGACCGTTCCTAACTGAAAGTTGTAACTGAAAGGAGCTCAGTTGTAATAATGAATTGTTCAGGATCAGTAGTAGTTCCTGGGATTAGCTCGTCCAACCAAACAAAAAAACCCTCCAGCTCTATAATATTAGTATAGATAATAACAAAAATTATATATATATATAGATTTCAAGATTCTAAGAAATTCCCTCTTTCATTTGTTGTGATCATTTTGTGCGACTTACTTCGGCTGCCAGATTTTCGATAGGTTGTTATATATTGTTTATAATATAATATAATATATATATTTTAATTTTTAATTTTTTTATTGTATCACGGCAAAATGACTACACTGTGTCTGATGGTAAGCACAGTACAATCCAAAAACAATGGCGACCACCGAGTGACCCCCTATACATCGCTGGCCACCGCTGTCATGCCGGCCTGTGAAAAGCTGGCTATGCACACCGAAACGCGACCCGCAGAAGCAAATCACTATGACGGCTTTTTCACCATATACATGGTGGTTGCGACCCAAACACTACCACCCAGCTTTCACCATTGCCTCGTTCATTATTCAGCAGGGTGCACCACGCGCAGGTGAGGTTAGTTTGAGTGTCTTCTTAGTTCTTCACAAACTTTCAAACTGTGAAGATTATGATGAGTAAAAGAAAATGTTTGTGTATTCATGAAAATGAATTATTAAAACGCACAAATACAGGCGGGAGAAAATATAAGTGATGTTGGAACACGCTTTGGTTTCAGTTGCTGTATTATTCCTACAATACGGAAAAACAAAGAAATAATTATAGAAGCAGAGGTGGATGGAAAACTATCTGAGAAATTCAATACGCTTAAATATAAAGATTTAGAACAGGGGAATGAATAATATCATATCGATAATCCTAAATCTCCATAATCTCCAATCCAATCCAAAATCTCCATTAAACACGCACTCGACCTAGTATAACAAAATTATCTTTCGTATAATCAAATTAATTCCACAATTTCTTAAGATATGAAATACATATGTAGATATAATTAAAATACTAGAGCAGCAAAAAACGTCAGAAGAAGACTACACACAATAAGTATTTTTATTCGCATCAGTATTAATGTTTGTTATTTGCAAATTTTGTACTTTATTAGTAAATACATATTATATAATAAGATTTTTCTTATCTCCATTTAACGACAACTATAAATAACGCCACCAGATGCGCAGTATCTTAAGTGTCGATATATGGTGTATACACTTTCTACCAGAGCAGGGTTGTTAAGGCACTTTGTTTACTAGAACGTGATTATCACACTAATCGCAATTCATGAGGTCAAACAGTGTAATGTAGTATATGCATCACCACCTATTACCTAATACTTTCATTTATCACTTATTTAGAAGTCGAAATATCGGTTGTGTAAGTCACTAAACGCTCATTGTTCTATAGTCTAGCATCAGCCTGTAAGAGATTCACTGCAACAGGAAGGTATGGGCATAATCTCCACACTAGCCCATGACGTATTGGCGATGTCAAACTCTGACAAACTCAAAGTTCTATACTTTCCCACATACAATCGTTGGTACAAGAACATTTCTCAGGTTCAGGTTTCCTCACGATATTTTCCCGCCGTCAGTCGATGATGTTACTAATTTAAATGAGTAAATATACGCAAATTTGGAAACTTCTTTGACCCATGCCTGGTGTCAACCCTGTGGTCATCGGATTTACATTCCACCGGTCAAACTTCTCAACCACTAAAACTCTTCACAATGGAGGCTTGGAATCTCAAAATTGGCATAGGATTTATTTTTCTATCATCATGCTCTTCAAAGTTTTTTGGACAGTAATATATGTTATAGGTACTAAAGTCGATTCCATTCATTTCTATGTTCTCCCACAGTATAGGAGGGTTGCAGGATCATTGACACAGCGGCCTATGAAAACGATATCACAGACACAGGAACATACTTAATGTCTGTTCCCTTTCACGACGCCTTCGCCACGTCGATCCCAGTAATCTATCATGTTTCGCGACAGTTTCTTTGTGATACCATCAAGGTTAGTAGGTGTACTATAATTGATGTGTCCATGGGTCATTATTATTATTAAGATATAACATGTGAAAGTGATTTTTCTATTACATAGGTGAAAATTTTGTACACTTTATAGAGTTTAATGTTTGACCACAATCGCCTGTGATGTTAAATATTTATGTGGCCTAAATTTGTAACATGCTAAGTCTATAAAATAACTGGCCCTCAATTGCAGTTGCTGTGGAACCAAGCTAAGAGAGCTTGATGATAAGTATCCAATTTGATAATAAAACCATTAAAACCATGCAACTTGTTTACGTCTTTTTTATATTATAGGAGGCAAACGAACAGGCGGGTCACAAGATGTTAAGTGATCACCGCCGTCCATAGACACTAGCAACACCAAGAGAGTCGTAAGTGCGTTGCCAGCCTGTGTTACGGGAAAGGAGTTGGGAGGGGAGAGGGGAGTCGGGCCTCTGGCTCTCTCAATGACCGAACAAAACGCAACAATGTAAGCACTGTTATTTCACGTCGATTTTTCTGTGGGTCGGGTGGTACTATCCCGGGCGAGCCGACCCATTCATGCTGAAATCAGTAATGGCTTCAGCATGGCTCTACCACCTACAAAATTAATCAAATACCTAATCAAGATACCATTATTTTAATATTTGAAAAACAAGTAAATAAAAAAGACATTTCAAGTACTTCCCAAGTTTATTTGCCTTACAAGATATTTACAAACCTATTACCAATTCACAATCACCCTATACGGCAGTTGAGAAGGCCAGGCCAGGGCGTGCGGCGTCGACTGTTAACTAATGACCCGCCAATCAGGCCCTAACTTAATTGGAAATCCGTGTTTGTGGCACCGTTCCCGTTTCACTAACGCTTTTGTTAATAAAAATTAAACGTTCGACGTATTTCTATTCGTAATTTGAATATTTACACTGAAAATATTTAAAAAATAATAAATTTAATAGCCAGTTTCTATAATTATCAAAATTATAGTAATGAGATCGCTTTTTAATTCGCACAAAAATATTTTTCATCTATACTTTTATAATACCACTAGCTGTTACCCGCGACACCGCACGCGCTTTTTAAAATTTTTTTAAAGAAATGTAAAATTGTGAGTGGGTGAATACATTACAGAAACGCTTTTTCAAAAACATTTGTAACTTCGACACGAACGCCATCTACTGTAACATGTAACGTGTACATTAGATATATGAATACTAATAGTATATCGAATGGGATGGGATTTATTCAACCTACTATATACCAAACTCAGTGCTCACTAACACTATATAAGAAAGTAATGAAAATTATAAGATATATATTATCGAATAATATATCTTAAATCTTTTATTATATAGATATAATATGCCCGTATTGTCGATATACTTAAGTTATTCTTATACGTTGCTATAAACGCTGGGTTATGTAGAAGCAAACGCGGTAAATAAAACAATATGGCCGCCAAATTAACCAAAAAGATGATATAATTCATATTACATACAAATATATGACTTTCAATTAGGTATATTCATTATTATTGAAGTCCAGTAAGGTACATGTCTCACGCGCTTGTAACATATTTTTATTCAATTTCACACGAACGAATGCACAAGTAGCAGTTAATCACTACATAGTGTACCAGTTCAAATAAAAATCATTAAATCGGTTCACAATTGATGAAAATATCGATTAATATACATAAAACAAATACATACAACCGAACATAATAGTATAAAATAAAGTCCCCTATTGCGTCTGTCTGTCTGTCTGTTCACGATAAACTTAAAAACTACTGAACAGAGTTGCATGCGGTTTTCACCAGTAAATAAAATGATCCATGGGGAAGGTCTAGGTATAATTTCCCAAGGTTTTGTTTTTATTATCAGCGCAGGACAACTATTGCCGAGCCCGCTAGTTTAAAATAAAATAGCTCATTAGTTAGTTATCTGCCCATTAAAGTCTCGTGAAAATCGGTCCAACCGATTTGGAGATAACACTGCGGACGAAGTCGCGGGTAATAAAATAAAATAGTCTAAGTTACTCCTTATAACGTCAATTATCTGCTAGTGAAAGTTCCGTGAAAATAAGTCCAAGCATTTCGGGTATTTCGCTGCGGAAGAAGACGCAAGTAATAGCTATTCAAAAAAAAACCTAAATTACTTCTTATGAGGTTAGCTATCTACCAGTGGAAATTCCATGAAAATCGGTTCAAATGTTTTGGATATAGCACTGCGGACGAATTCGTGGGGAATAAAATAAAATAGTCTAAGTTACTCTTTATAAGGTCAGTTATTGTGACATGCAATGTTGTAGAAGATGTGTACTACATTATGACTGAGGAACGTTTAGGTATATAATTTATCAAGGTTTTATTTATTACCAGGGCGGGAAAACATCCTCCGGGCCCACTAGTATATATAAAATAATTGTAAGAAATAAGCTTTATTGTTGATAAAAGTTTATTACACTGTGATTAAACATACAGTATAAAGATCAGGTAACTTTTCCCAAAGGAAGTTCATCAAGTCTTTTCACTGTGTTGTTAGTCTTTGGAAATTGTATCCCTTTGCGTGTAAATTGAAGTGAACGTAAATTGTCGTCATAGTACAGTTCTGTGTAGTAGTCAGACTCAAGTGAATACATGTTAAAAAATAATATTGCGATGGTTTGAGAACCTTAATATAAATAATTATTCGGCTGCCAGATTGTCGATAGATTGTTATATATTGTCTATACGTTATTATATTTTTAGTTCTTATATTATGTGTTATATATATATATATATATATCATCATGCAAAGACCAATAGGAGCGGAGCACCAATTAAGAATGTTTCAACATTGGTAATTTTCCTGTACGAAGCTTCCGCTGCGTGTTACCTTTAGCCCAAAGTAATTATGTCACGCGGACGAAGTCGCGAGCAGAAGCTAGTTAGTTATATACGAACGAGTTAATATTATGTTTTTATTAGAATTTTGCAAGAGATACCTTTATTAGTAGTTTTATATAACTAGTACTCTTTATAGCAAAGGCCCAAAAAATATATGTAGAAAGTTTTGAATACAATAATTACTATTTTTTCTTCATATTTTAATAACTTTGATTCCAGTGGATTAAAATGAGTACTGTATAGAAAATGAACAATTTATTTATATTTAATATTTATTAAAATATTTATTAGATCCATAGTTGTCCATCCATACTACCATAGGGTAGAGTGCATTTCTAGGTACAGTAAAAACTTTATTTAACGTCACTAGGTTTAACAACAAACTCCCCAAAACCTCAAAGTTCCTTGACTTTGGTTGGTTTACATTGTTGTCCATACAATGATATAGTCTATGCATCACATTCTCTCTAAATAATGACAACAATAACTTTTATGAAGCAATAAGCACTAGTTTATAAGTTGCCGAAATTAATAAGAACTGCAACTGTATCGTTATTTTCTAAGATTTCAAGATTCTAAGAAATTCTCTCTTTCGTTTGTTGTGATTATTTTGCGCGACTTCCCTCATCTGCCAGATTGTCGATAGGTTGTTATATATTGTCTATACGTTATTATATTCTTAGTTCTTCACAAACTTTCAACCTGTGGAGATTATGATTAGTAAAAGAAAATGTTTGTGTACTCATAAAAGGAATTATTAAAACGCGCAAATACAGGCGGGAGAAAATATAAGTGATGTTGGAACACGCTTTGGTTTTTTTTTATAGTAGCACGGCAAAATGACTGCACTATGCCTGATGGTAAGCATAGTACAATCCAAAAACAATGGCGACCACCGAGTGACACACTATCTATCGCTGGTCGTCGCTGTCATGCCCGCCTGCAAAAAACTGGATATGTACAGGCTGATCCCGAAACGCGACCCGCAGAAGCGAATCACTATGACGGGCTTTTTCGCCACATACATTGTGGTTGCGACCCAGTCAGGCTGTAAAACCCTACCACCCCGCTGGTTTCAGTTGCTGTATTGTTCCTACAATACGGAAAACAAAGACATAATTATACAAGCAGAGGTGGATGGAAAACCTTCTGAGAAATTAAATAAGCTTAAATACGAAGATTTAGAACAGGGGAATGAATAATCTGAGATCGATGATCCTAAATCTCCACTAAGCATTAAACACGCACTCGATGTATCGAAATTATAACAAAATAATTTTTCGTATAACCAAATTAATCTCACAATTTCTTAAGATATGAAATATAATACATAAGTAGATATAATTAAAATAATAGCAGCAAAAAACGTCAGACGAAAACTACACACACTAAGCACTTTTATTCGTATCAATATTAATGTTTATTGTTTGCAAATTTTGTACTTTACTAGTAAATACATATTATAATAGTGAGATAAAATTGATTTTTCTTCTCTCCATTTAACGACAACTATAAATAACGCCACTAAATACGCAGTATCTTAAGTGTCGCTATATAGCGTATACACTATTCCATCAGATCAAGGTTGTTAAGGCCTTTTGTTTACTAGAACGCAATTATCACACTAATCGCAATTCATGAGATTAAACAGTGTAATATAATAAATGCATCACCATGTATCCCCTAATACTTTTATTTATCACTCAGCTACAAAACGCTGATTGTTCGGTAGTCCAGCATCAGCATGTAAGAGATCTCCTGCAGAAGGAAGGTATGGGCATAATCACCATGCTAGCCCATTACGTACTGGCGATGTCAAACTCTGAGAAATTCACAGTTCTATGTTTTCCGACATACAATCGATGCTACAAGAACATTTTTTTTTATCGTAGCCCGGCAAAGTGACTTTACTGTGCCTGATGGTGAGCACACTATAATCTAAAAACAATGGCGAACACCGAGAGACACACTATCCCTCTCCGGTCACCACTGTCATGCCGTCTTGCATAAATGTCTCTTCACGTTACGCTTGAAGGACCCCAAGGACACACTGGCCGGGAGATTGTTCCACAGCTTCACGGTACGGCAGAGATAAGAAGTTGCGAACTTTTTAGTTCGTGCCCAGATAGGATATACCGTAAAACTATGGCTCCGAAGCCCAGCGCGCTTGGTTCGGGTATGAAAAAGAGATTTCATAGTTTCAGGTTTCCTCACGATATTTTCCCTACCGTCAGTCGATAACGTTACTAATTTAAATTAGTAAATATACGCGAATTTCGAAAAATTCGTTGACACATGCTTGGTGAACATCGAATTGACATTCCACCGGTCAGACCACTCGACCGCTAAGACTATTCCCAATAAGGGTTGGAATCTCCAAACTCCCGAAATTGGCATAGGTTCTATAATAAAGTTTTTCTATCGTCATACTCTTCAAAGTTAATGGACTGTCCATTAATATATGTTATACTAAGTAAGGTCGATTCCACTCATTTCTATGTTCTCCCACAGTATAGGAGGGTTGCAGGATCATTGACACAGCGGCCTATGAAAACGATATCACAGACACAGGAACATACTTAATGTCTGTTCCCTTTCACGACGCCTTCGCCACGTCGATCCCAGTAATCTATCATGTTTCGCGACAGTTTCTTTGTGATACCATCAAGGTTAGTAGGTGTACTATAATTAATGTGTCCATGGGTCATTATTATTATTAAGATATAACATGTGAAAGTGATTTTTATATTACATTGGTGAAAATTTTGTACACTTTATAGAGTTTAATGTTTGACCACAATCGCCTGTGATGTTAAATATTTATGTGGCCTAAATTTGTAACATGCTAAGTCTATAAAATAACTGGCCCTCAATTGCAGTTGTTGTGGAACCAAGCTAAGGGAGCTTGATGATAAGTTTCCAATTTGATAATAAAACCCTACTACCAAGCAACTTGTCTACGTCTTTTTTATATTATAGGGGGCAAACTAACAGACAGGTCACCAGATGGTAAGTGATTCCCGCCGTCCATAGACACTAGCAACTCCAGGGGAGTCGCAAGTGCGTTGCCAGCCTGTGTTACGGAAAAGGAGTTGGGAGGGGAGAGGGGAGTCGGGCCTCTGGCTCTCTCACTGACCGAACAAACGTAACAATGCAAGTACTGTTACTTCACGTCGCTTTTTCTATGGGTCGGGTGGTACTATCCCGAGCGAGCCAACCCATTCATGCTGAAATCAGTAATGGCTTCAGCATGGCTCTACCACCTACAAAATTAATCAAATACCTAATCAAGATACCATTATTTTAATATTTGAAAAACAAGTAAATAAAAAAGACATTTCAAGTACTTCCCAAGTTTATTTGCCTTACAAGATATTTACAAACCTATTACCAATTCACAATCACCCTATACGGCAGTTGAGAAGGCCAGGCCAGGGCGTGCGGCGTCGACTGTTAACTAATGACCCGCCAATCAGGCCCTAACTTAATTGGAAATCCGTGTTTGTGGCACCGTTCCCGTTTCACTAACGCTTTTGTTAATAAAAATTAAACGTTCGACGTATTTCTATTCGTAATTTGAATATTTACACTGAAAATATTTAAAAAATAATAAATTTAATAGCCAGTTTCTATAATTATCAAAATTATAGTAATGAGATCGCTTTTGGAAAGGAACTACGTTCCAACTGGAGGTCCATGGACCTCTTAAGCTTTTTTTACATTACTGCCAATATACGTAGGTTAGTTTTTATTTTAATTAAACCCGGTAGATGATGTTACGAACGGGTTGTAGGCTTATTGGGACAGAAGTTACTGGGACAACGTACTGGGAAGACATTTATCGGCAATATATGTATGTATATAGTATATGTAGTATGTATATATATGTATGTATGTGTATGTATATAGGTTATTTGTTATCTTAATTGGACCTGGTAGGTGATGCTGCGAACGGGTTCAAAGCATATTTTAAAATATTTCTCACATACCAACTGGGTATATGTTTGAGTGAGTCCCTGGATAGTTGGGATTCACAATTTGAAACAGTGGGTATCGCTGCAATCGGGTTTTGAGATGTATTTAGATTTTTCGCGTTTAAAAGTACAATCGAAACCGGTAATAACCGATTTGGTGCAGACGAAGTCGCACGGGTCGCTATATCCATACCAAAAAGTTATTATTTATTTTTACAAACACCCACTTTATTTTTATAATACGTAATAGATTGCAAATAAAATATTTGAAACGAAACTTCCGTAGAATAAACTTTTTGAATAGGAACACAAAATGTTTGGGATAGAAACATCCCACGTTACCATGGCAACGTATATAATACTAACGCTAACACGCAGCGAAACCAATCAAAACGAAAAATATGCCCGATTTTGAAACATTCTTCATTGGCGCTCCACTCCCATTGGTCTTAGCGTGATGATATATAGCCTTCCTCGGTAAATGAGGTATATAAAACTGAATTTTGTTTCAAATCGCACCAGTAGTTCCTGAGATTAGCGCGTTCAACCAAACAAACAAACTCTTCAGCTTTATCGATTAGTATAGATTATTAATAACAGGATAATTGAAGAAAACAAGGTATACTTCAGCTTTATATATTAGTATAGATATAGATTATTAAGAATAGTATAAGAATAGTATTTTTTTTAAAGAAAACTGAAAAAGCACTTTTGTCATTTTAAATACTATTTCGTCTGTACAAAGTTACATTATCTAAAAGTAATATGAGTACTAAAGTCACGAGCAAACACATGAGAATAATAAATATACCTATATTATAATTATTATAAGGTTTACTTTCTTTTCTCTTTATTCAGTGACCGGAGATGCAACTAAAACGGTGACAAATTATTGGCTCTAAATGTATCACTGAAATAATTGTAGCCTATTTTATTATGTAAAAAAGGTTATTGTACCAAAATTATGATTTATTGTTTTAATTACTAAATACACTCATCAAAAAAGTCTAAGCAACATGTACTAATTTAAATTTTAGGATGGTTCTTCACATTATATTTATTGTATTTTATTTTTTAAATAATATCTTTAGGGTTCTATGATGTAAAAATAACAGCTTTTGTCTTTATAAGTTCTTTTAATAACAAAAATGAACAATATTAGAATATACTGTAGAAACTAAGATACATAAGAAACTAAACTTTTTTCTTACAAAATGAAATTTCTAAAGAAAATGTATTTATTGTGAAAGAATAGAACAATTTAATACAAAGTATGGTTTCATCTGCTATTCAGAACTTGTCGGCAACGATTATTCATTGAATTAATGAGACTGTTTATGTCATCTTGCGGTATTCGCTCCCAATGGAATTGTAGCAAATCCTTCAGCTGTTGGGTTGTTGTCGCTCCGTCCAAGTCCTTCAAAACACGTCTCTGGAGCATGTCCCATGCGTGCTCGATGGGGTTGAGATCTGGCGATTGTGCAGGCCAGGGCAATACCCGGATGTTTTCCGTTGCAAAGTATTCACTAGTTCGCCGTGCTGTATGTGAACGCGCATTGTCATGCATTAACCTAAAATCGGAGCCAAATGTTTGTGCAAATGGTAGACATAAGGTCTGAGAATATCCTCAATGTAATTTTCAGCATTCATGTTTCCATTTACAAAAACGAGCTCAGTTCGCCTGTTCTTCATAATACCCGCCCATAACATAACTGTTGAGCCGCTGTATGGATGAACTTCCTGAACGCACCTGAGCCTTTCAGTATTTCCGGGCCGACGATACACTCGCACCCTTCTTGTATCAGGCTTAAACCCGAATCGCGACTCATCGGAAAACATAATTTTATCCCATTGTTCCTGGGTCCATGTTATGCGTTCTCTACACCATTCATATCGACGAGCGCGATTCCCGTGACGTATCGGTGGGCACCTGATTGGGCGTCGAGCTCGTAGACCGTACTCATGCAGTCGATTTCGCACAGTTTGAGGACTTACATCAACACCACTTGAAATTTGTAGCCTCAAACTTATCTCTCGAGCGGTTAACATCGGCTGGCGTCTTGCAGTCAGTTGTATGTACCGGTCTTGCCGAGTGGTTGTACTCCTTTTACGGCCTGGATGCTGTTCAGCGGGTTCTCCTGTATTATTGTAGCGCTGCCAAAGACGACAAATAACACTTCTATGAATGCCAAAATGTCGAGATACCTGAGATTGATTACTTCCCGCTTGCAACATCCCTACAGCTCTTTGCATTTCATCTGCCATCAAATGACGTCGCTTCATGACGTAAAGAATATCTAACAATTCAATTTTGTCGCTAACTTTATTTAAATGGTTGGTAAAATTATAAAATCAAGACTAAACGTAACAATTGAAACGCACTTTAATTCAAACAAATTCGCAGTCATTTGAATTTTATGAAAAAACAAAACATAATCAAATTTTTTTTTTCAACCAGCTATATGTCATCAATAACAAAAAAGATTACTTACCTACGCACTTTGTTTGAGTAAATACTTAGAAATTAATTAATATAAATGGTAAGTGTTGCAACACCGCGTCGATGGACGTAGGTTCAAATCTTTGCTACCAATTGCTTGTGAAGTAAATCATTGTGATGAAATCATAGCATGGTCGTATGGTTTTTTCTAAGCCCTCTTGGTTAGCTACTCCCCTCAAATTGAAAATCTATCGCCAAGCACCTATCAGGAGTGTGAGAGCCAGTTAGACTTAGCGTCTTTACCACCTTCAACCACATCCAAAATTGAAATAATAGTTTAAATATAGGCCTATCTCACTCAGGTAGAACATTCTACCATTAACAAATTTTCAAATACGGAAATCTGAATAGCGCCTTTAAATCGGATTTAAGCGGACAGTAGTTCCCGAGATAACTTCTTAAAAATAGATAAACCTTACCTCTTTATAATAGTATAGCGATAGAGGTAGCACTAAACATTGAAGTAGGTGTTATTAAAACTCTACCTCATCCGTAGTACCTTTCGAACATTGGTAAACTCGCCTCTCTTGTGTAGGGATATTAAAAAATTGTGCCGGCTAGCGTGTCTAATCTACTACAGCCGGTGTTCACGGACTCACAGAAACATTGAAATGAGGGAATATTTCTATTTTGAAAATTGAATATCTGTTTTTATATTTCCGTTTCATCACATCTATATGCAGATTTGGGTATAATAAGCAAATACTTAAAAGTGGGGCGATATACTTCTTTTTTCAAGGAAATAACCTAGAAGGATCAAGATACATCGCATAAGACTATATGCGGTTAATATTTTTTTGTTATACATTTAATGAAATCTGTAGATTGCCAATAAGGGTCAGTTTAAATACAAACTACTCTACTTTATTGCTACCATCAAGTCCATGGAATAAATTAAAGTTGGATTCGGTATAAACAAAACTATAAAATGTGAACAAGTTATTGTGAAATACGACATACATTAGCATTATAGTTCATTGAAAGCGACTTCCTCGTTATTCTCTTGAAACAAACTAACGCCATCTACAAATGTTTCAGTAAACTTTAATACGAAATGGATCATGGCGCCATCTGTACGAGCTCTTTGGAACCGTATTCATCCCTTCTTGTCTAGGGGTTGCGAGAGAAAATCTGCGAAAATGGCGCCACTTGCAAATTTTAAAGAAAAATGGCGGGATAATTAAATAGTTTTTGCTAACTGTTCACGGTTTTGAAACAAAATAAAAAGTAATCGGTTTATACTTTACTTGAAAAGCATCTCAAAGTATTCTTATTAAAAAAATATATAGTAAAAAGGAGGTTTTAGTGACTGATTAAGTGTGAATAATGATTATGAAAATATGTATTGCATGTACTTAAATTATACAGAAATGTTACGTTTAACAAAATAAATAATAAACGACAAAGTAACTATAACTATGTATTTATATTTGTTTCAGTTATACTTTATATTCATTTATTATATTTTTAATTTGTCATATCTACAATAGTATCTCTTTCTCTATAACAAGATAAATGGTTAGATGTAGGAAAATGCCTTGTGAAATTAATCTCTCCGTCGTAGGAATTAGAGAAGTGCAATAAACTATTCACGCATTCATTAAAGCTAATGAGTTCAGAAGATGAAAATAAAGGAAGTGAAAGTACATACATGATTAAAAAAAAAAAGACATTTCCATGCAATTTCCATATAAGAGAAAATAATATTGTATTTGTTTTGAAAGAATTATAAAAGTCTTTCTGCATATTATATATTCATTAATAAAGTAATTCGTACTGGATTCTAATTCCAGTTAGATACTGCCTAACACTATAAATTAGATATAGTTTATTACTCTAAAATACTTACTATTATACTATTATTTGTTATGGTGCTTTAAGATCTATATGAAACCGTAGATTTAATTTACATATTTTATGATTAACTAGCAAAACGATATTTGATTTGCAAACCTTTTCGAAAGCTCAAAATATTAATACGATTGAAATACTCGTTGACTAAAATTTTAATCTGAATAATGTAAGAAAGTTTTTGTTCTGGCAAAATGGGGAGTCAGCTGAAGTTTCAAGAGTTTTAATATGTTTTAATGTCGAAGATTTGTGGTGGTAACGAGGTATCGTTAACTGTAGACACGCCTTTCCCAGCCCAGTGCAAGCCAGGGTGGAAGTGAGGATAATATTAAAAGTCCATTATGCGGGCTATACGTATTACTGTAGTAACCTTTTTCAAATTAATCCCTAATATCGTTCATTGATTATATCTTAAACTCCATTTAGTTATAATTATGTAAGAAAAAATACGGTATAGCGATTGCAGGAAAATTCTAAATGAGAAAATAAGCGCCGCAAGTTTATCCAGACAGACATCCAAACAGATCCATACAGAAAGTAAAGTGCCAAAAATTTCAACTTATTTGTTTATGTATCTTTAATAGGTATGCACCGCGGTTTCGCTCACTTTTAGTTTCTCCCACGCTCAGTTTTTGAAACTGCGCACCGTGCTACTCTTTCCACCCACACCATTGCTTCGTTTTCGTTTAGCAAACTTTCTTACTTATACTTTGCATGTCAATTGCTATGCTCTTACTATTTCGTAGCATGATATTAAATATCATATAATCTTTCTCAATAAATAAGAAAAATAATTCAAATAAACGATTAAAAAAAAATAGCCCTGTAATATCTGTACTTAATATTATAAAGTCATGGAACTAGTTTGTTTTTTCTTCGTTTATTTGAATTATTTTTCTTATTTATTGAGAAAGATTATATGATATTTAATATCATGCTACGAAATAGTAAGAGCATAGCAATTGACATGCAAAGTATAAGTAAGAAAGTTTGCTAAACGAAAACGAAGCAATGGTGTGGGTGGAAAGAGTAGCACGGTGCGCAGTTTCAAAAACTGAGCGTGGGAGAAACTAAAAGTGAGCGAAACCGCGGTGCATACCTATTAAAGATACATAAACAAATAAGTTGAAATTTTTGGCACTTTACTTTCTGTATGGATCTGTTTGGATGTCTGTCTGGATAAACTTGCGGCGCTTATTTTCTCATTTAGAATTTTCCTGCAATCGCTATACCGTATTTTTTCTTACATAATTATAACTAAATGGAGTTTAAGATATAATCAATGAACGATATTAGGGATTAATTTGAAAAAGGTTACTACAGTAATACGTATAGCCCGCATAATGGACTTTTAATATTATCCTCACTTCCACCCTGGCTTGCACTGGGCTGGGAAAGGCGTGTCTACAGTTAACGATACCTCGTTACCACCACAAATCTTCGACATTAAAACATATTAAAACTCTTAAAACTTCAGCTGACTCCCCATTTTGCCAGAACAAAAACTTTCTTACATTATTCAGATTAAAATTCTAGTCAACGAGTATTTCAATCGTATTAATATTTTGAGTTAGATTTTTGAGCTTTCGAAAAGGTTTGCAAATCAAATATCGTTTTGCTAGTTAATCATAAAATATGTAAATTAAATCTACGGTTTCATATAGATCTTAAAGCACCATAACAAATAATAGTATAATAGTAAGTATTTTAGAGTAATAAACTATATCTAATTTATAGTGTTAGACAGTATCTAACTGGAATTAGAATCCAGTACGAATTACTTTATTAATGAATATATAATATGCAGAAAGACTTTTATAATTCTTTCAAAACAAATACAATATTATTTTCTCTTATATGGAAATGGCATGGAAATGTCTTTTTTTTGTAATCATGTATGTACTTTTACTTCCTTTATTTTTATCTTCTGAACTCATTATCTTTAATGAATGCGTGAATAGTAAAAAAAAATAAACCGCCTTCGATGTGAAACACAAATAAGGCACCAAATATCGAAAAATAACTGAATTATTAAATTAACCATATTAAATAAAAAATATTGATATTCGCGCTACCGAATAATATATTTGAAGTCGATGCCAACCTACAGTTCAAATTTGTTGCAGGTAATAAAATATGTATACTATACAGATATCCATCATGAGGCACCAGAGTGGACCAAAACTTTGTATGTAGATGATATGAATGTAGGTTGGCATTGATTTCAAATATATTATTCGGTAGCGCGAATATCAATATTTTTTATTTAATTTGGTTAATTTAATTATTCAGTTATTTTTCGCTTTTTAGTACCTCATTTGTGTTTCACATCGAAGGAGGTTTATTTTTTTTTGGAAATTTTTTTTATTTTTCTGTTTCATTACATCTATAGACAGATTTGGGCATAATAAGCAAATGCTTAAAAGTAGGGGCTATACTTCTTTTTTCACAGGAGGATCAAGATATATCGCATAAGTGCATATGAGGTTTATATATTTGTTATACCTTTAATCAAATCTGTAGATTGCCAATCAGGGTCAATTTAAATAGAAATTACTCTACTATATTACTACCATCGAGTCCATAGAATAAATCAAAGTTGGATTCGCTATAAAGAAAACTATAAAATGTAAACAAGTTATTACGAAAGACGGCGTACATTAACATTATGGTTCATCGAAAGCAACTTTCTCGTTATTCTCTTGAAACAAACTAACGCCATCTACAAATGTTTCAGTAAACTTATAATTATCGAATATATGTTGGCCGATTTAAACAAGACTTTTTATGACAAAACTACGGTGGGGTGAGTCTAATTACGTGGTATCATTATAATAATGTCTTATAATCGAGTATAATAGCGGTGCAATTTGTAATGACGTTGTCAGTTCGCAGTGAAGTGTGGAAACGCACGGCTTGTGGTGTGCGCTTTCAAGAATAACTGTAGGGTGCAATTTATAAACGACAGCGTTAATCTGAAGAATCTTTAACCTGACTATATCCTTACATATTTATTGAATGTTGCAATTCGGAATAACAGAATCTGTAGTATTGCATGTACTTAAATTATACAGAAATGTTACGTTTAACAAAATAAATAATAAACGACAAAGTAACTATAACTATGTATTTATATTTGTTTCAGTTATACTTTATATTCATTTATTATATTTTTAATTTGTCATATCTACAATAGTATCTCTTTCTCTATAACAAGATAAATGGTTAGATGTAGGAAAATGCCTTGTGAAATTAATCTCTCCGTCGTAGGAATTAGAGAAGTGCAATAAACTATTCACGCATTCATTAAAGATAATGAGTTCAGAAGATAAAAATAAAGGAAGTAAAAGTACATACATGATTACAAAAAAAAGACATTTCCATGCCATTTCCATATAAGAGAAAATAATATTGTATTTGTTTTGAAAGTTAGTGTAATTATAGAAGCGGTCATATGCGCAGGATTTATTAAGGTGCACAAGTGTACGTGCAAGACACAGGTGCTCATACTCGTCCTTGTTCTTCTGGACCCAGTGGAACGGGGACCGTTACGACCGGAGAAGGACTCAGACAGATGGTATAGTATCACAGTGAGAAAGTACAAGGGGTCAGTACTATCTCGCACTCCCTTAATTGCCTTTTAAAATACCCACGGGAAGATATGCGGTGGTGCTATTCTATTCTGCCAGCACCACACTGCTGAACGTGTGAACGTTTTATTAGTCCTGAAATATGTAATAAGAGTATTGGTAGAATTTTGGTTATTATCTGAAGTTTCAAGAGTTTTAATATGTTTTAATGTCGAAGATTTGTGGTGGTAACGAGGTATCGTTAACTGTAGACACGCCTTTCCCAGCTCAGTGTAAGCCAGGGTGGAAGTGAGGATATTATTAAAAGACCATTATGCTGGCTATAGGTATTATTGTAGTAACCTTTTTCAAATTAAGCCTTAATATCGTTCCTGGCATTGATTATATATATTAAACTCCATATAATTATAATTCTGTAAGAAAAAATACGGTATAGCGATTGTAGGAAAATTCTAAATGAGAAAATAAGCGCCGTAAGTTTATCCAGACAGACATCCAGACCGATCCATACAGAAATGTAAAGTGCCAAAAATTTCAACTTATTTGTTTATGTATATTTACTAGCTATGCAACTCGGTTTCGCTTACTTTTAATTTCTCCCACACTGAGTTTTTGAAACTGCGCACCGTGTTGCTCTTTCCACCCACACTATTGCTTCGTTTACGTTTAGCAAACTTTGTAACTTATATTTTGCATGCCAATTGCTTTGCTCTTATTAGTCCGGTGAAGTTGTTAAGACCTTTCTTGGTCAATAGCGTAGTCAGTTCGAAAAAAAAAAAAATTTGCTCTTACATTTCCTAGTATGATATTAAATATCATATGATCTTTCTCAATAAATAAACTATGTAGTGCAGAAAAATAATTCGAATCCGAATGACAGTTCAAATAAACGTAGAAAAAACAAACTAGTTCCATGACTTTATAATATTAAGTACAGATATTACTAGGCTATAATTTTTTAAATCTTAGGCAGCCTCCTTTTCATATAAGATATGGACTCAACTAATACAAACGAACTATTGGCAATTTTGAATACTAGGAATTCTATAGTTCTGCACTTTGTAAGTAGATGATGGTACTATCAGATTCTCAATCATTTAAATTTCCCCATGACGTGGATATATTCCTATGTCGTAAATCTATAGTTTATTGATTATATTCTAATGTGGAATTCACTCTGTTTACGTTGATTTGTTATAGCACTGGTCTCAAACAACCCACCACTACGACCAAAGATGTAAATGCACATTTCCAAATTCGTGCCTGTACTCCAAATGATGTTAACAAAAGAAACGGCACCTAAAAGTATTAACCATGAGAGTATAACGTAAACCAAAGACCTCATTGTTGTTACGTTTAGAAAAATATTTTTCTTCGTAAGTACTTTCTCTTGATCGAAGCTATATTTATCATTTGAATTTT
Organism: Antheraea pernyi; assembly: GCA_015888305.1. Taxonomy (NCBI): domain Eukaryota; kingdom Metazoa; phylum Arthropoda; class Insecta; order Lepidoptera; family Saturniidae; genus Antheraea; species Antheraea pernyi. The sequence continues at coordinate 165,105 of MU159445.1, read as the reverse complement.
AAACATTTCATTCTTTTTGTTTATAAATACTGTTTTCGTATTGCATGCTTTATCTCCATGAGACATGATCTACAATTCTACAATTCCAATAAACATAATTCAATTGGAAAATTAATTTCTTAGTGGATTATTACATACCTATAATTTTTTTTTTCTAACTGACTACGCTATCGACCCAGCAAGGTCTTAACAGCTTCACCGGACTACTATAACGGACATATAACGTATACGTAACGTAAATTAAGTAACGTAAAGTATGACGAATAAGACATGATATGCAAATACGTTTGTAGACCATAATAATATATACGAAAAAGGACTAAGAAAAACAAAAATCTGAAAAGTCTTGTTAATTGTTACTACGATCATCTTACTAGATGAGGGATTTCATAATATACGGCTGGCTATATCAGCAGGCCGGCATGACAGCGACGACCGCCGGAGGAGATATCTCTCGGTGGTCACTGTTGTTTTTGGATTGTACTGTGCTTACCATCAGTCACAGTGCAGTCACTTTGCCGTGCTACAATAAAAAAAAATCAATAATGATAAGGAAAACATGCTATGAAATAATTTAAGACATGGTTATTTTATATACTATATTACCTTTTACTCGGGGTCTTACTTGCCTTAATGTGTGCCTTAATTTAGCCTATCCCTCGGGAGCAGTACATGTATTCTGGATGATCGGTAACGCTATTTACTTTTATTTATTTACACATTAGACGTTAAATACGCAATGGCGGACTTAATGCTGAAGGCATTCTCTACCAATCAACCATTAGGTATTGCAAAGATAAATTTTGGTAGGTGTAAAAGGTAAGGTTTCTATACCCCTGACAATGTGTATGCAAATCTTAATAATTATTAGTTTAGTAATTAAGGAGTGAAAGCGTAACAAACATACAGACAAACTAGCATTCGAATATTAATAAGGATATATTGTATTTGTATAAAATATAATAACTACTACTTTTATGATCTACATATATCAATAGCTGTATCCAATATACTAGAAATTCCCCATACGTATTTGGGTAATGGTGATATAATGGAACCATTATATCTTTTATTTTTTATATGAGGCAATTTTTTTGTTGAACAATCTTGGTGAATAGTATTTATAGTTAGTCTTGAGGGTTAGCGTAGAAGTCACTTTATCCTATCCGTTTATGCAACAGCAAATAATGTTTCTCTAATAATATTAATTTTGTTGACTATAAGGTAATCAATCCTAAAAACATCTCAGTATTGTTTATCAGATGCCGATATATTATTATTTTATTCTCTCAGAAAACGCGTAGAAACACCTCGACCATCAAAGTGTTGCCACAAATATTTCCTTCAGTATATCACTTGAATCAAATTGTAAGGGGTGTCGAATAACATCGAAGACTTGATACATCCAAGCCAACCTCACCTGCACGTGGTGCACCCTGCTGAATAACGAACGAGGCAATGGCGAAAGCAGGGTGGTAGGGTTTTACAGCCTGACTGGATCGCAACCACCATGTATATGGCGAAAAAGCCCGTCATAGTGATTCGCTTCTGCGGGTCGCGTTTCGGGATCAGCCTGTGCATATCCAGCTTTTCG
>MU159445.1:120776-162391 GCA_015888305.1 Antheraea pernyi | reverse complement strand
ATACTTTACTTAAAAAGCATCTCAAGGTATTCTTATTAAAAAAATATATAGTAAAAAGGAGGTTATAGTGACTGATTAAGTGTGAATAATGATTATGAAAATATGTATTGCATGTACTTAAATTATACAGAAATGTTACGTTTAACAAAATAAATAATAAACGACAAAGTAACTATAACTATGTATTTATATTTGTTTCAGTTATACTTTATATTCATTTATTATATTTTTAATTTGTCATATCTACAATAGTATCTCTTTCTCTATAACAAGATAAATGGTTAGATGTAGGAAAATGCCTTGTGAAATTAATCTCTCCGTCGTAGGAATTAGAGAAGTGCAATAAACTATTCACGCATTCATTAAAGATAATGAGTTCAGAAGATAAAAATAAAGGAAGTAAAAGTACATACATGATTACAAAAAAAAGACATTTCCATGCCATTTCCATATAAGAGAAAATAATATTGTATTTGTTTTGAAAGAATTATAAAAGTCTTTCTGCATATTATATATTCATTAATAAAGTAATTCGTACTGGATTCTAATTCCAGTTAGATACTGTCTAACACTATAAATTAGATATAGTTTATTACTCTAAAATACTTACTATTATACTATTATTTGTTATGGTGCTTTAAGATCTATATGAAACCGTAGATTTAATTTACATATTTTATGATTAACTAGCAAAACGATATTTGATTTGCAAACCTTTTCGAAAGCTCAAAAATCTAACTCAAAATATTAATACGATTGAAATACTCGTTGACTAGAATTTTAATCTGAATAATGTAAGAAAGTTTTTGTTCTGGCAAAATGGGGAGTCAGCTGAAGTTTTAAGAGTTTTAATATGTTTTAATGTCGAAGATTTGTGGTGGTAACGAGGTATCGTTAACTGTAGACACGCCTTTCCCAGCCCAGTGCAAGCCAGGGTGGAAGTGAGGATAATATTAAAAGTCCATTATGCGGGCTATACGTATTACTGTAGTAACCTTTTTCAAATTAATCCCTAATATCGTTCATTGATTATATCTTAAACTCCATTTAGTTATAATTATGTAAGAAAAAATACGGTATAGCGATTGCAGGAAAATTCTAAATGAGAAAATAAGCGCCGCAAGTTTATCCAGACAGACATCCAAACAGATCCATACAGAAAGTAAAGTGCCAAAAATTTCAACTTATTTGTTTATGTATCTTTAATAGGTATGCACCGCGGTTTCGCTCACTTTTAGTTTCTCCCACGCTCAGTTTTTGAAACTGCGCACCGTGCTACTCTTTCCACCCACACCATTGCTTCGTTTTCGTTTAGCAAACTTTCTTACTTATACTTTGCATGTCAATTGCTATGCTCTTACTATTTCGTAGCATGATATTAAATATCATATAATCTTTCTCAATAAATAAGAAAAATAATTCAAATAAACGAAGAAAAAACAAACTAGTTCCATGACTTTATAATATTAAGTACAGATATTACAGGGCTATTTTTTTTTAAATCTTAGGCAGCCTCCGCGAGCCGATCCATTCATGCTGAAAACCAGTAACAACAACAGGCTTCCAGCGGGACTCTACCACCTACAGACTGTGAGTATGCCTAATCGAGTATAATATATAGATGGTATCATTCCATAATATACTGTACCGTATAGACGACGGTACTATTAAATTCTCGAGCATTCCCTAAGATGCGGACGTTGTCCTATGTCGTAAATCTATAGTTTATTGATTATATTCTAATGTGGAATTCACTCTGTTTACGTTGATTTGGTATAGCACTGGTCTCAAACAACCCACCACTACGACCAAAGATGTAAATGCACATTTCCAAATTCGTGCCTGTACTCCAAATGATGTTAACAAAAGAAACGGCACCTAAAAGTATTAACCATGAGAGTATAACGTAAACCAAAGACCTCATTGTTGTTACGTTTAGAAAAATATTTTTCTTCGTAAGTACTTTCACTTGATCGAAGCTATATTTATCATTCGAATTTTAAACATTTCATTCTTTTTGTTTATAAATACTGTTTTCGTATTGCATGCTTTATCTCCATGAGACATGATCCGTATAGACTTTGTTAGCTTTAACATTTCTATTCCAATAAACATAATTCAATTGGAAAATTAATTTCTTAGTGGATTATTACATACCTATAACTTTTTTTTTCGAACTGACTACGCTATTGACCCAGCAAGGTCTTAACAGCTTCACCGGACTACTATAACGGACATATAACGTAAATTAAGTAACGTAAAGTATGACGAATAAGACATGATATGCAAATACGTTTATAGACCATAATAATATATAGGAAAAAGGACTAAGAAAAACAAAAATCTGAAAAGTCTTGTTAATTGTTACTACGATCATCTTACTAGATGAGGGATTTCATAATATACGGCTGGCTATATCAGCAGGCCGGCATGACAGCGACGACCGCCGGAGGAGATATCTCTCGGTGGTCACTGTTGTTTTTGGATTGTACTGTGCTTACCATCAGTCACAGTGCAGTCACTTTGCCGTGCTACAATAAAAAAAAATCAATAATGATAAGGAAAACATGCTATGAAATAATTTAAGACATGGTTATTTTATATACTATATTACCTTTTACTCGGGGTCTTACTTGCCTTAATGTGTGCCTTAATTTAGCCTATCCCTCGGGAGCAGTACATGTATTCTGGATGATCGGTAACGCTATTTACTTTTATTTATTTACACATTAGACGTTAAATACGCAATGGCGGACTTAATGCTGAAGGCATTCTCTACCAATCAACCATTAGGTATTGCAAAGATAAATTTTGGTAGGTGTAAAAGGTAAGGTTTCTATACCCCTGACAATGTGTATGCAAATCTTAATAATTATTAGTTTAGTAATTAAGGAGTGAAAGCGTAACAAACATACAGACAAACTAGCATTCGAATATTAATAAGGATATATTGTATTTGTATAAAATATAATAACTACTACTTTTATGATCTACATATATCAATAGCTGTATCCAATATACTAGAAATTCCCCATACGTATTTGGGTAATGGTGATATAATGGAACCATTATATCTTTTATTTTTTATATGAGGCAATTTTTTTGTTGAACAATCTTGGTGAATAGTATTTATAGTTAGTCTTGAGGGTTAGCGTAGAAGTCACTTTATCCTATCCGTTTATGCAACAGCAAATAATGTTTCTCTAATAATATTAATTTTGTTGACTATAAGGTAATCAATCCTAAAAACATCTCAGTATTGTTTATCAGATGCCGATATATTATTATTTTATTCTCTCAGAAAACGCGTAGAAACACCTCGACCATCAAAGTGTTGCCACAAATATTTCCTTCAGTATATCACTTGAATCAAATTGTAAGGGGTGTCGAATAACATCGAAGACTTGATACATCCAAGCCAACCTCACCTGCACGTGGTGCACCCTGCTGAATAACGAACGAGGCAATGGCGAAAGCAGGGTGGTAGGGTTTTACAGCCTGACTGGATCGCAACCACCATGTATATGGCGAAAAAGCACATCATAGTGATTCGCTTTTACGGGTCGCGTTTCGGGATCAGCCTGTGCATATCCAGCTTTTCGCAGGCCGGCATGACATCGGTGACCGGAGATGGATACTGTATCACTCGGTGGTCGCCATTGTTTTTGGATTGTACTGTGCTTACTATCGGGCTAAGTGAAGCCATTTTGCCGAGCTACTATTAAAAAAAAATCGTATAAGCAAGTTGTTTCGCGTTCTAGAACACATTTGTTCTAGATTCATAAAATTGTCACAAATATTAGTTATATAGATCCCAATTCATAAATACCGATTCGCTTCAACCTCTAACATCAAAATGTTAATCGTCCGAGGTCAAACTACGTGAATCTCAAAAGCCACATTACATTCGGATGTTCAGCTGTTCAGTTTTACAGCACAGCAGATAACAATCCCCGTCTGGGGAGGCAGCGTAGAAACTTTTAATTGGCGTGCCATTAGGGCGGGCGGAAAGCACTAAGCGATTTGTGGTGTACGGCCTGCTCTCTCGAGGTTTTAATTTCACGCTCACCTCTGTTGAAGGGGTATCTTGGTTACGATTCCGGATTAGAGAGTTACATCTATATGTTATTATGATATATATATATATTTACATAAGTTTTACGACATTTCTATTCTTTGTTACATACACATTATGAAAAATGGGTTATTATAAGTTCTGTATCTACAAAAACCCAAAAGACGACAAAAGATTTATTAAACTTTTACCTTGATTTTTTTTTCGTTAGATTTATCTTATTTTTGACTGAGGAAATTAATTCAAGTAAACCGTCTTAAACAATTATACTACATAGCAATAAATTATTATGGGTTCGGAAAACTGTATAAATCGGCTGAGTCCCTTAAGCGGTCGCCTTAGTAGTCCGGTGAAGCTGTTAAGACCTTGCAAGGTCAATAGCGTAGTCAGGTCGAAAAAAAAAGAAAAAGGAGAACAGTATTGTATAATAATAATAAATGTGAGGGTATAGTTTATGGTTGGTAGGTAAATGTATTTAAATAAATATTCATAATCGAGACAGAATTACAAATATGCTCTTCACAAAATAGTCAGTCCTTCATGAGGATCAAACCGTAATAATAATCACAATAATAGAGCTACAATTGTGCCATGAGGCATATTTTATATATTAGTTGGAAATAAATACAATAATTATCGAATATATGTTGGCCGATTTAAACAAGACTTTTTATGACAAAACTTCGGTGGGGTGAGTCTAATTACGTGGTATCATTATAATAATGCCTTATAATCGAGTATAATAGCGGTGCAATTTGTAATGACGTTGTCAGTTCGCAGTGAAGTGTGGAAACGCACCGCTTGTGGTGTGCGCTTTCAAGAATAACTGTAGGGTGCAATTTATAAACGACAGCGTTAATCTGAAGAATCTTTAACCTGACTATATCCTTACATATTTCTTGAATGTTGCAATTCGGAATAACAGAATCTGTACAAGGATCGAAAGTGGAAGTAGCACTGTCAATCCTAATTCTTTTCTGCTTCTGTTTTGTTTCGCTGAACATGAGGCATTCCATTTCAGCTCCCACGAATAACAACATATTATGAACGTAGTCTTTTTAGGTTAGTTATACATAGTTAAAAGTCGTCATGATTACTTAATATCAGCTTAAGTGCATACTAATAGCATAAAGAAGATAAACTATTTTATTGTTATTGATCTTTTAAAACTCAACCAAACATTTCAAGTCAAATTTCCGTTTTTTCTTTTAATAGTAACCAGAAGTTGATATTCCTTATATATATAACTTTTTCAATATTGTTACGATGTAGAATGATATTTGAAGTGTCATTTAGTGGTTTATATCTTATTTTTAATTAACGCTTTAGTGTAATTATAGAAGCGGTCATATGCGCAGGATTTATTAAGGTGCACAAGTGTACGTGCAAGACACAGGTGCTCATACTCGTCCTTGTTCTTCTGGACCCAGTGGAACGGGGACCGTTACGACCGGAGAAGGACTCAGACAGATGGTATAGTATCACAGTGAGAAAGTACAAGGGGTCAGTACTATCTCGCACTCCCTTAATTGCCTTTTAAAATACCCACGGGAAGATATGCGGTGGTGCTATTCTATTCTGCCAGCACCACACTGCTGAACGTGTGAACGTTTTATTAGTCCTGAAATATGTAATAAGAGTATTGGTAGAATTTTGGTTATTATAGTTTGGTTATTTTGCGCTAGTGATTATAAATAATACTACGAAACATGACTTGTGAGATATCCCAAAAACTTTCTGGAAAGTATTATTATAGGGGTCACCTTTTTGTTAAAACACTAAAATCATCGCCACTTTGAAATATGTAGGCCTCTTGATATTATTGCCAATAGTCAATAACGAATATTTAGTATTTGTCGCCAATGAAATAAAGGGAATAAGAACTTTTTTTTATATCATATAGCTGACCCGGTTCGAATCGGTTATGTAATTATTTACGACATCACATTAGAAACCTAAAAAATAACAGTATTTCTCCACTATTTAATGGATGTTATTATACATATAAACCTTCCTCTTCAATCACTCTATCTAGTAAAAAAACCGCATCAAAATCCGTTGCGTAGTTTGAAAGATTTAAGCATATATAAGGATATAGGGACAGAGAAAGCGACTTTGTTTTATACTACGTAGTGAGGAAGCAAACTAACAGGCGGATGTAGTCCGGTGAAGCTGTTAAGACCTTGCTTGGTCAATAACGTAGTCAGTTCAAAAAAAAAAAACTAACAGGCGGATCATCTGATGTTAAGTAATCACCGCCGTCCATAGACACTAGCAACACCAGGGGAGTCGCAAGTGCGTTGCCAGTCTATGATTGTGGGAAGGAGGGAAGGAGGGAGAGGAGAGGGTGACGAGAGAGGAGGAGAGGTGGGCCTCCGGGGCTCTCACTAACCGTACGAAACGCAAAAATGCAAGCACTGTTACTTCACGTCGGTTTTCTGTGGGAGGGTGGGAGGGTGGTGGTATTCCGGGCGAGCCGATCCATTCATGCTGAAAACCAGTAACAACAACAGGCTTCCAGCGGGACTCTACCACCTACAGACTGTGAGTATGCCTAATCGAGTATAATATATAGATGGTATCATTCCATAATATACTGTACCGTATAATAGACACATATATTTTTTTGATGATCAGACAAAAAGACAGGAAACATTAATCGCTTGTGAGTAGACACCTTGGACCACATACATATATTCAGAACATTTTTGTTGTCGGTTGCGTTGATGACCAGTACTGAAGTGGTTTAGAAATCGATTCAACCACTCATTAACGTAATATGCTTTCTGTTTTTTAAATTATTATTATTATTACTTTAAGAGTATTAAAAAAAGGAGCAAAAAATAAAACAGCAATAAATGAACTGCGAATTTTAACCGCTGCATGTACCATCATGTTATATTTAAGTACTAATCTTTATGGTTTCTCTCTAGATCTCATTAGAAAGAAATAGTATCTCACATACTTTATTTGAAGTGTTGATGAATGAATGGTAGCTTGTTTGAACACTGCATCGATAGATGTTGGTTAAAATTCTGCATTAAGCCGGAATTATCGTTACAGGAAAACCTAGAAATAGTAGCGTGGTGTCAATAATTCTCCCTTGGTTAATTAAAACACTCAAATCCAAAGTGTATAATTAAGTAATTATAGGCGTGGTCCAGCAATTGCATTTGAGAGCCAGTCCTTGTTTAAGAAATTCAACAATAAGAAATTTCTTTAGATTGTTTTGTTTATATCTACTAGAGTTCACTTGTTTATTGTATATGAATTAAATACGTAAATAAGAACAACAATTATTTCAAGTGGACCTATTTTTGCTTGAATCAATTTTGTGACGAGCGCACCAACGTCCAACATGAATAAAAATATTATTAAAAAAGAGTGGGTAAAACGACGAATAAGACATGATATGCAAATACGTTTGTAGACCATAATAATATATACGAAAAAGGACTAAGAAAAACAAAAATCTGAAAAGTCTTGTTAATTGTTACTACGATCATCTTACTAGATGAGGGATTTCATAATATACGGCTGGCTATATCAGCAGGCCGGCATGACAGCGACGACCGCCGGAGGAGATATCTCTCGGTGGTCACTGTTGTTTTTGGATTGTACTGTGCTTACCATCAGTCACAGTGCAGTCACTTTGCCGTGCTACAATAAAAAAAAATCAATAATGATAAGGAAAACATGCTATGAAATAATTTAAGACATGGTTATTTTATATACTATATTACCTTTTACTCGGGGTCTTACTTGCCTTAATGTGTGCCTTAATTTAGCCTATCCCTCGGGAGCAGTACATGTATTCTGGATGATCGGTAACGCTATTTACTTTTATTTATTTACACATTAGTTATGATTATCCGAAAGACTGGAGTCCTATGTAAGGCCAGTCATTAATACATTTCTACTTGTGAGTATTAAGTTGGACGCTTCATAAGACAGTGCCAGTTTTAGCTACAACCTTTATATTGGAACCTATCATTTCAAATGCTATTGCTGCGAATAAACACAGCTTCTCTACCAATCAACCATTAGGTATTGCAAAGATAAATTTTGGTAGGTGTAAAAGGTAAGGTTTCTATACCCCTGACAATGTGTATGCAAATCTTAATAATTATTAGTTTAGTAATTAAGGAGTGAAAGCGTAACAAACATACAGACAAACTAGCATTCGAATATTAATAAGGATATATTGTATTTGTATAAAATATAATAACTACTACTTTTATGATCTACATATATCAATAGCTGTATCCAATATACTAGAAATTCCCCATACGTATTTGGGTAATGGTGATATAATGGAACCATTATATCTTTTATTTTTTATATGAGGCAATTTTTTTGTTGAACAATCTTGGTGAATAGTATTTATAGTTAGTCTTGAGGGTTAGCGTAGAAGTCACTTTATCCTATCCGTTTATGCAACAGCAAATAATGTTTCTCTAATAATATTAATTTTGTTGACTATAAGGTAATCAATCCTAAAAACATCTCAGTATTGTTTATCAGATGCCGATATATTATTATTTTATTCTCTCAGAAAACGCGTAGAAACACCTCGACCATCAAAGTGTTGCCACAAATATTTCCTTCAGTATATCACTTGAATCAAATTGTAAGGGGTGTCGAATAACATCGAAGACTTGATACATCCAAGCCAACCTCACCTGCACGTGGTGCACCCTGCTGAATAACGAACGAGGCAATGGCGAAAGCAGGGTGGTAGGGTTTTACAGCCTGACTGGATCGCAACCACCATGTATATGGCGAAAAAGCACATCATAGTGATTCGCTTTTACGGGTCGCGTTTCGGGATCAGCCTGTGCATATCCAGCTTTTCGCAGGCCGGCATGACATCGGTGACCGGAGATGGATACTGTATCACTCGGTGGTCGCCATTGTTTTTGGATTGTACTGTGCTTACTATCGGGCTAAGTGAAGCCATTTTGCCGTGCTACTATTAAAAAAAATCGTATAAGCAAGTTGTTTCGCGTTCTAGAACACATTTGTTCTAGATTCATAAAATTGTCACAAATATTAGTTATATAGATCCCAATTCATAAATACCGATTCGCTTCAACCTCTAACATCAAAATGTTAATCGTCCGAGGTCAAACTACGTGAATCTCAAAAGCCACATTACATTCGGATGTTCAGCTGTTCAGTTTTACAGCACAGCAGATAACAATCCCCGTCTGGGGAGGCAGCGTAGAAACTTTTAATTGGCGTGCCATTAGGGCGGGCGGAAAGCACTAAGCGATTTGTGGTGTACGGCCTGCTCTCTCGAGGTTTTAATTTCACGCTCACCTCTGTTGAAGGGGTATCTTGGTTACGATTCCGGATTAGAGAGTTACATCTATATGTTATTATGATATATATATATATTTACATAAGTTTTACGACATTTCTATTCTTTGTTACATACACATTATGAAAAATGGGTTATTATAAGTTCTGTATCTACAAAAACCCAAAAGACGACAAAAGATTTATTAAACTTTTACCTTGATTTTTTTTTCGTTAGATTTATCTTATTTTTGACTGAGGAAATTAATTCAAGTAAACCGTCTTAAACAATTATACTACATAGCAATAAATTATTATGGGTTCGGAAAACTGTATAAATCGGCTGAGTCCCTTAAGCGGTCGCCTTAGTAGTCCGGTGAAGCTGTTAAGACCTTGCAAGGTCAATAGCGTAGTCAGGTCGAAAAAAAAAGAAAAAGGAGAACAGTATTGTATAATAATAATAAATGTGAGGGTATAGTTTATGGTTGGTAGGTAAATGTATTTAAATAAATATTCATAATCGAGACAGAATTACAAATATGCTCTTCACAAAATAGTCAGTCCTTCATGAGGATCAAACCGTAATAATAATCACAATAATAGAGCTACAATTGTGCCATGAGGCATATTTTATATATTAGTTGGAAATAAATACAATAATTATCGAATATATGTTGGCCGATTTAAACAAGACTTTTTATGACAAAACTTCGGTGGGGTGAGTCTAATTACGTGGTATCATTATAATAATGCCTTATAATCGAGTATAATAGCGGTGCAATTTGTAATGACGTTGTCAGTTCGCAGTGAAGTGTGGAAACGCACCGCTTGTGGTGTGCGCTTTCAAGAATAACTGTAGGGTGCAATTTATAAACGACTGCGTTAATCTGAAGAATGTTTAACCTGACTATATCCTTACATATTTCTTGAATGTTGCAATTCAGAATAACAGAATCTGTGCAAGGATCGAAAGTGGAAGTAGCACTGTCAATCCTAATTCTTTTCTGCTTCTGTTTTGTTTCGCTGAACATGAGGCATTCCATTTCAGCTCCCACGAATAACAACATATTATGAACGTAGTCTTTTTAGGTTAGTTATACATAGTTAAAAGTCGTCATGATTACTTAATATCAGCTTAAGTGCATACTAATAGCATAAAGAAGATAAACTATTTTATTGTTATTGATCTTTTAAAACTCAACCAAACATTTCAAGTCAAATTTCCGTTTTTTCTTTTAATAGTAACCAGAAGTTGATATTCCTTATATATATAACTTTTTCAATATTGTTACGATGTAGAATGATATTTGAAGTGTCATTTAGTGGTTTATATCTTATTTTTAATTAACGCTTTAGTGTAATTATAGAAGCGGTCATATGCGCAGGATTTATTAAGGTGCACAAGTGTACGTGCAAGACACAGGTGCTCATACTCGTCCTTGTTCTTCTGGACCCAGTGCAACGGGGACCGTTACGACCGGAGAAGGACTCAGACAGATGGTACAGTATCACAGTGAGAAAGTACAAGGAGTCAGTTCTATCTCGCACTCTCTTAATTACCTTGTACAGTACCCACGGGAAGATATGGGATGGTGCTATTCTATTCTGCCGGCACCACACGGCTGAACGTGTGAACGCTTTATTAGTCCTACAATGTGTAATAAGAGTATTGGTAGAATTTTGGGTATTACAGTTTGGTTATTTTGCGCTAGTGATTATAAATAATACTACGGAACAGGACTTGTGAGATATCCCAAAAACTTTCTGGAAAATTTTAATATGGAGGTCACATTTTTGTTAAAACACTAAAATCATCGCAAGCCACTTTGGAATATGTAGGCCTCTTGATATTATTGCCAATAGTCGATAACAAATATTTAGTATTTGTCGCCAATGAAATAAAGGGAATAAGAACTTTTGTTTATATCATATAGCTGACCCGGTATGGATGGATTGTGTGAAAAATGATATGTGTGTAAAAGGTGTGAATACTGAGTCGACAGCTGATAGGCGAGCGTGGAAAAGGAAAATATGTTGTGCCGACCATACTTAGGTGGGATAAGGGTTAGAAGATGATGATATTCCTTCACTGAAAAAGCTTTCACGAAAGTTCGAACTTACTTCGATCGATGCTGTATTTTTTTTTAATATCATAGGTGGCCAACAGACAGGTGGGTCACCTGATGTTAAGTGATCACCACCGTCCATAGACACTTGCAACACCAGGGGAGTCGCAAGTGCGTTACCAACCTGTCTTGGGGGAGAGGGGGAGTAAGGGAAGAGGGACGGGGAAGGGGAGGGAAGGTGGGCCTCCAGCGCTCTCACTGACCGAATGAAACGCAACAATGCAAGCACTGTTACTTCACGTCGGTGTTTCTGTGGGTCGGGTGGTACTACCCCAGGCGAGCCGACCCATTCATGCTGAAACCATTAATAGCTTCAGCGTAGCTCTACCACCTACAAAACCTGTATTCGAACTCGCTAACCACCTATTCAACTATTCGAAACATCTACATAATTACTTTTAATCAAATAATTGACTGATATTCGCAACTTAGTCTGCGGTGCTTATTATCTTAGCGGCGTATTTTATTCGTCAAGAAAAAGGTATAAAAATGATTAAAAGCACTTTTTAAATTCTTTATAGGTTTAGTGTTTGACTACAAACTAATCCGATGATAAATAACAACGGTGTCTAAAATGGTAAACACGCTAAAATTAAAGGACAGATATACCAATATATGTTTGGCAATCGATTTTCAATATGAGGGTGGTAGCTAGCCAGGCGCACTGCAAGAAACCCCTACCGCCATTCTAAGGTTCCATTACAATTGTTTCCCTTCACCGAAAAATCCGATTCAGTTTTACTTTCAGATTCGAAGTTATGTCTTACGTTGAAAACGCCGTCAATTAAGCGATCATCGCTTCAAAGATTACCTGTAAACAATGTTATTTATTTATTTCCTCTCTCTTGCGCATGCGCATCACACCTTTGCGCTACTTCACGGATCATTGAACACGTAGGTAGTGCTTATAAAAATTGTAGTGTCTTAAAACTTGAATAATATAATGTTTTTTTTAATAAAAGGACTAAGTGTACAAAACAAAGACTTTTTTTTTATCTATATACCTATTACCTATATAATTTGAAAGTCGTCAAATGTAACTGGTAAGTAACGAAATATTATTAAATTAATACTAAATAAACTGTTTACTAATTATATACACTTTCCACGAAAGTAATTCTTACAAATACTGTTACTGTAAAATATAACATAAATGTACATATCATATATACATAGATGCGTAGAGATATGCAACCTCAAATTACAGTAAAAGTTGACGCTAATGACTTTTAGGTAACGACCATTGGCTCCCACTAATGATCTGACGGGTCAGCCTACTTTTTTACCATGGATAGTGTTGACTCGGTGGTCGCCATTGTTTTTCGATTGTACTGTGCTTACCATCAAGCATAGTGCAGTCATTTTGCCGTGCTACTATAAAAAAATACATGTAAATAAGAACATAACGATTATTTCAAGTGGATCTATTTTTGCTTGGATCAATTTTGTATCTAGCGCACCAAAGTACAACATGAATAAAAATGTTATTAAAAAAGAGTGGGTAAAAATGAATAAGAAATGTTCACATCATCTTGTTAACTGTGAAACTCTCTCGTCACATCACGTGTAATAATTAGTCCCCATAGGGGTTAAAACAAACAGGCTACGTAAAATATTTTCACAGGGTTGGATCAGTATGACTGTAAAAATGCAGAGTATTTTTTCACTACTTTTTGTGCTATATATATTTCGTACTATATAAAAACAGACCTACATTTATAAATGTTTTAATCGATATCAAGAAAATAAATACTTGTCGGACTTCTTTTATCGTATCAAAAAGTAAAACAAACATGCAGTCCACATGACGATGATAACAATTTATGATTATCCGAAAGACTGGAGTCCTATGCAAGGCCAGTCACTAATACATTTTTACTTGTGAGTATTAAGTTGGACGCTCCATAAGACAGTGCGTTTTAGCAAAAACCTTTATATTGGAACCTGTCATTTCGACTGCTATTGCTGCGAATAAACACAGCCCTACATTGTACAGATTTTGCCACGCCTTTTTGAAGTAACTACACATTTGAAAGTCCTTCTACAGTTTCTTCGGGGTTTGATTACTCGCGCGGAAGGCACTCACTCGAAATAGTAACTATTACAAGGATTCTGTCATTCTTTTTAAATAATTTATTTAGGGGCTTTTATTGCTATGTTAGGTCCCTAGCAGCCTTAACCTAATTTACAGAATTAACACAATAATACTAATAAGAAAACCCTAAGACAAAGTAACAGAAAACAAATACAAATAAAAAATTTTGGCGCAAGGCACTAAAAAGCGAAAAATAACCGAATTATTAAATTAACAAAATTAAATAAAAAATATTGATATTTGCGCTACCTAATAATATATTTGAAGTCGATGCCAACCTATACGAGTATTTCAAATTAGTTGCAGGTAATAAAACAATCTCAACACTTTTCTAGGGGTATGTTTTCGTTTAGAGCATTGTTTAGGTGCTGAACCAGGATCCAACTAACTTGCTGAGCGCTTGCGGTTATCAAACAGAATCAATGGATTCTTTAAAATTGATTGATTCTTTAAAAAGTTAAGTTAACATTGTGAACCGAAGTATAATAAATAAAATAAAATAGCAATCTAAAAAAGCACTGGTCCTATCCTGAAATTTAGAGAGTTTGAGACCTAACTTTAATACTGCGCTTTCTATACATACTTCGTCAGCAGGGGCAATACGCTGAAGCCAGGTCTCTTTGTTTCATGTTTCTCTGTTTATTTCATACAATTTAAGTTATTTCTACAGTGTGGTCACAATTTTCATTTTAATTTCGATATTTTTTTATCCTGGCCTATAATTTTAAACGTGTTTATTTGATATTAGTGGAAAATTTTAAGTATGCAGAATATCTTCATATCTTAAACTTGGAAAACTGTATAGGTTATTTTATTTCTAAATGTCGTCTGTCCTAGGTATACATAAGGCACTCACTCGAAATAGTAACTATTACAAGGATTCTGTCATCCTTTTTAAATAATTTATTTAGGGGCTTTTATTGCTATGTTAGGTCCCTAGCAGCCTTAACCTAATTTACAGAATTAACACAATAATACTAATAAGAAAACCCTAAGACAAAGTAACAGAAAACAAATACAAATAAAAAATTTTGGCGCAAGGCACTAAAAAGCGAAAAATAACCGAATTATTAAATTAACAAAATTAAATAAAAAATATTGATATTTGCGCTACCTAATAATATATTTGAAGTCGATGCCAACCTATACGAGTATTTCAAATTAGTTGCAGGTAATAAAACAATCTCAACACTTTTCTAGGGGTATGTTTTCGTTTAGAGCATTGTTTAGGTGCTGAACCAGGATCCAACTAACTTGCTGAGCGCTTGCGGTTATCAAACAGAATCAATGGATTCTTTAAAATTAATTGATTCTTTAAAAAGTTAAGTTAACATTGTGAACCGAAGTATAATAAATAAAATAAAATAGCAATAATAAATTACTGTTAATTCTTGTCACTAGTGGAATAATTTTAATAAACTGATAACTATTTATCACAATGACAAAAATTGTCAAGGAGTTTCGTTTCAACAAACGGGATGTTATTTTGAACCGTTGCTATTTACCGTTTGTAAGTGCTTTCTCAGGGCCAAAGCTAATAATTAAAGGGTTTTGATTTAATGTTTACGTATAGGGACAACCCTGAGACGACACAAGCAGTGTCACTAACGAGTCGACAGCGCACCGCCGTTAACCAAATGAGAGACGACCCGAAAATCCACTTAGCAAGCTTTTGCGGCGGAAAACTCGGAAAAGGGTTACACTGAGCTGTATACGGCGGAGTGGTGCTGCTTAAAAGGGGGTGCTTATTAAATTAGGATGTCATGTTTAGATAGAAATTTCATAAAGAGTGTCAGAGTGTTGCCTTTTACAAATTAGCTCCAAGTTAGATATTTTATGAAACTTATAGATGATTACTCATTGTATAAGACTCGAGAAAAAAATAACTAAATATAATAGTGTTATTCCAGCTATTAAATTTATGTAACATGATAATATCACTTTACACTTGGTCATACAATTGCAAACTTAGCATAGCTTATATTATGACGTCATATTCAACACGCGGATGCAAAATTGCTCTTTCTACTCTACTTTTATTTCTCTCACTCAGACACTTTATATATGAAGATTTTTAAACCAAAATTTTCTACGTTTCCGTACAGGTTTCCCGTCATTATCTTTGACACAAACCTGATACCTAACCATATGAAGAGAATTAGCCAAATAGCTGGGCAACCATTCTGATGCGCTTACACACATTTCGCAATTGATTTTTATTTATAGAAATCTTGTTTAACATATTAAATTTGAAAATATCTCAGAGTTTTACCACGTATGGTAAAAATTAAGTTATTATAATCCGAAATTATATGAGTAAGATGAAAACGTTCACCAACGTGTCTCGTACAACATAAAAAAGTGAACTAATTATGTAAAGCGCTTTTAAGTTGAAACAGAGAGGCGTTCAGAACAATTTCGCAATAATGTGTACCCATCAAGGTATCGTCTAGAGTCGTAGTTAATAACACTAAATCGGTTGTTTTGCATAAATTTATTTAAACTTTAAAAAATGTGTAATATATATTAATATACATCGGCATTTAAGTTACATATTATAATAAATAAGTTCATAACAGTAAATTATTCTCTTGAGTGTTTTATTAATTGAATAACATAAATACATATCTATATGAATGGATTATTTATTTCAAAATTGGTCACTTGCGTTCCAATAATAATTAAGGTCCAGTGTAAAATCTTCTATACATAAATAAGCAGACGGAAAACGGTTCGGTACATCTTCCTGCTCTGTTTATCAACCGATCATCTTTTTTTATTTAGTTGATATTGAAGAGTTCTAGTGTCATGAAGAAAAAAAAATGACAAATGTTTTTTTTAATGTTATAAGAAATTCTAATTAATTATGGTCGAAATAACTACACGATTAAAAGTATGATTAAAAATGACTGAAACAGTTTTGACAAAACTTACTGGTATTATCAAAGCTACAAATAACGACTCTTGCCCATAGTTATTAGGTAGTAATAATACAGTGTACTTAAGTTAACTTAAAATTGTTCAAAAGCTTTTAAGAAATATATAAATAGTAATGACAAAATTTAATAAAATAAAAAAATTACAGCCGGGAATTATTTCACAAATAAAACTGCTTAGTTGCTATGAAATAACGACTATTTTTTTGGTAATGAAATAGCGAGCAACAGTTACGTGTAACATAAAACACACGGAGAGTAGATGCAAAAACGTAAACATCTTTTTTGTAACCCCTTTCTAGCTTCTGACTAGAATCTCATTTGATATTAAATAACAATGTAATTTAAGATACTAACCACGTTAAACCTAGACGGAGTGCAGTCAAGTGCAACTCCCAAATCATACTTATATGTACCTGGCGATAGCATTACTAGTCAGGCGAGCTTACAAAAATCGCTACTACCATACTATAGTTTTAACATCTCCGTACTGGGTGCTGACCGATTAAAAATATTTCAGTAATATATCTATATGAAACTATAGTATGGTAGTAGCGATTTTTGTAAGCTCGCCTGACTAGTAATGCTATCGCCAGGTACATATAAGTATGATTTGGGAGTTGCACTTGACTGCACTCCGTCTAGGTTTAACGTGGTTAGTATCTTAAATTACATTGTTATTTAATATCAAATGAGATTCTAGTCAGAAGCTAGAAAGGGGTTACAAAAAAGATGTTTACGTTTTTGCATCTACTCTCCGTGTGTTTTATGTTACGCACGTGGTGCACCCTGCTGAATAACGAACGAGGCAATGGCGAAAGCGGGGTGGTAGGGTTTTACAGCCTGACTGGGTCGCAACCACCATGTATATGGCGAAAAAGCCCGTCATAGTGATTCGCTTTTGCGGGTCGCGTTTCGGGATCAGCCTGTGCATATCCAGCTTTTTACAGGCCGGCATGACAGCGACGACCGGCGATGGATAGTATGTCACTCGGCGGTCGCCATTGTTTTTGGATTGTACTGTGCTTACCATCAGGCACAGTGCAGTCACTTTGCCGTGCTACTATAAAAACAAAAAAAAAAAGTTTTGAGTATGACTGTCGATGAATAAAAGAGTAGAGGAAGACCGAAAAAGGTATGGATGGATTGTGTGAAAAATGATATGTGTGTAAAAGGTGTGAATACTGAGTCGACAGCTGATAGGCGAGCGTGGAAAAGGAAAATATGTTGTGCCGACCATACTTAGGTGGGATAAGGGTTAGAAGATGATGATATTCCTTCACTGAAAAAGCTTTCACGAAAGTTCGAACTTACTTCGATCGATGCTGTATTTTTTTTTAATATCATAGGTGGCCAACAGACAGGTGGGTCACCTGATGTTAAGTGATCACCACCGTCCATAGACACTTGCAACACCAGGGGAGTCGCAAGTGCGTTACCAACCTGTCTTGGGGGAGAGGGGGAGTAAGGGAAGAGGGACGGGGAAGGGGAGGGAAGGTGGGCCTCCAGCGCTCTCACTGACCGAATGAAACGCAACAATGCAAGCACTGTTACTTCACGTCGGTGTTTCTGTGGGTCGGGTGGTACTACCCCAGGCGAGCCGACCCATTCATGCTGAAACCATTAATAGCTTCAGCGTAGCTCTGCCACCTACATAACCTGTATTCGAACTCGCTAACCACCTATTCAACTATTCAAAACATCTACATAATTACTTTTAATCAAATAATTGACTGATATTCGCAACTTAGTCTGCGGTGCTTATTATCTTAGCGACGTATTTTATTTGCCAAGAAAAAGGCATAAAAATGATTAAAAGCACTTTTTAAATTCTTTATAGGTTTAGTGTTTGACTACAAACTAATCCGATGATAAATAACAACGGTGTCTAAAATGGTAAACACGCTAAAATTAAAGGACAGATATACCAATATATGTTTGGCAATCGATTTTCAATATGAGGGTGGTAGCTAGCCAGGCGCACTGCAAGAAACCCCTACCGCCATTCTAAGGTTCCATTACAATTGTTTCCCTTCACCGAAAAATCCGATTCAGTTTTACTTTCAGATTCGAAGTTATGTCTTACGTTGAAAACGCCGTCAATTAAGCGATCATCGCTTCAAAGATTACCTGTAAACAATGTTATTTATTTATTTCCTCTCTCTTGCGCATGCGCATCACACCTTTGCGCTACTTCACGGATCATTGAACACGTAGGTAGTGCTTATAAAAATTGTAGTGTCTTAAAACTTGAATAATATAATAGTAAGTGATAATGTTTTTTTTATAAAAGGACTAAGTGTACAAAACAAAGACTTTTTTTAAATCGAAATTAATCTATCTTTTTTTTTACCTATATAATTTAAAAGTCGTCAAATGTAACTGGTAAGTAACGAAATATTATTAAATTAATACTAAATAAACTGTTTACTAATTATATACACTTTCCACGAAAGTAATTCTTACAAATACTGTTACTGTAAAATATAACATAAATGTACATATCATATATACATAGATGCGTAGAGATATGCAACCTCAAATTACAGTAAAAGTTGACGCTAATGACTTTTAGGTAACGACCATTGGCTCCCACTAATGATCTGACGGGTCAGCCTACTTTTTTACGGATCCGTTTCGGTAATTCTCTTTTTTTTATATGACTACTGCAGAGCGTAAAAACTACGACATTAGGGTGGACTGTGAAGGTATAACATTTTACGAAGATACATTTATAATATTGAAATAAAAAATATGATTCAATGAATTATAATTAGTTAATTACATGTAACTTGCAAATACATATAATTCTCAAAATTACTTGGTCATAACCATTTCTCGAAACTACACTACAATTTGAAATTCATTTTCTTTGGATTGGGTATCAGAATCCTGGCCCTTAACATGGTAATACATCATTTCCTTTCACCAAAGTCAAAATGTAGACCCATTTCATATCAATGATATTAAGTATATATAAACAATGTAAAATAAAGTAGTTATCAATTCAAAATACTATTTTAGCTAATCGTAGTAGAGAAAATGTGTCAACGAATTTTCTTTGTTGAAGAGTTCCGTAACTTCTGACAGCAACTCGGATGTCATCTGTCTAGACGTGCCTTTGTCGTGAAAATATCGGCTACTGTAGAAAAATATATAAAACCAAGTTACCGAAACAGTATTCCTTTTCCCATATCGAATGAAACACCCACGTCTGCCTCCGTAAAGCGTGAATAGAAGCAATTGTTTCAACGTCATTGCAATTCGACACGCATGCGCGGCGATTAGTTCCCGTCGTCCGTTCACTACTGCCTTTCTAATCTTTATTTTTAAATTATTATTGTCCCAGTGATATTTCCGATGCTGGATTATAAGATAAGCTTAAATAAAAAATTAATAAAAATAACATTATTTTCTCTACTTTGCCTAATGCTTTGTGACGATAGATGAAAGTAAAAAGCATGCGATTTAATCTACACGACATCATTAATTTGCCAGAGTATTTTATATTTAGAATTAGTGGTAGGTTTTAGCAGATAAAAATTTAGTACTTTATTTCCATCCGTCAATTCCACCCCCACATTAAATAAAAATATCGAAAATACTTTTAATCATGCTTTAATAGTTTAACTGTTTACTGAATTTGGTAATTTATTAAATCGACTTATAAATATAATAAGGTATTATTTCTGAAATATTCAGGTGTATATAGCAAGAGGGGAAGAACTAAAAAAGCACTGGTGCTATCCTGAAATTTAGAGAGTTTGAGACCTAACTTTAATACTGCGCTTTCTATACATACTTCGTCAGCAGGGGCAATACGCTGAAGCCAGGTCTCTTTGTGTGATATCTGTACATAATACATGTTATGTAGGTATGTCAATAAATCAGTTGTGTCGCTGACTCGGTCTATAATTGTTCTCGCTCCACATTTTATCCCTAATATTCTACTCTTTGTTTCGTGTTTCTCTGGTTATTTCATAAAATTTAAGTTATTTCTACAGTGTGGTCATAATTTTCATTTTACTTTCGATTTTTTTTTATCCTGGCCTATAATTTTAAACGTGTTTATTTGATATTAGTGGAAAATTTTAAGTATGCAGAATATCTTCATATCTTAAACTTGGAAAACTGTATAGGTTATTTTATTTCTAAATGTCGTCTGTCCTAGGTATACATTATATAAAATAGTATAAAACAAAGTCCCCTACAGCGTCTGTCTGTCTGTCTGTTCGCGATAAACACAACAACTACTGATCGGATTTTTATGCGGTTTTCACCAGTGGATAAAGTGATTCTTGAGGAAGGTTTTAGTATATAATTTGTCACGAATTTTTATATAATCAGGACAGGACAAATTATTATTATTACTTTAAGAGTATTAAAAAAAGGAGCAAAAAATAAAACAGCAATAAATGAACTGCGAATTTTAACCGCTGCATGTACCATCATGTTATATTTAAGTACTAATCTTTATGGTTTCTCTCTAGATCTCATTAGAAAGAAATAGTATCTCACATAATTTATTTGAAGCGTTGATGAATGAATGGTAGCTTGTTTTAACACTGCATCAAGAGATGTAGGTTGAAATTCTGCATTGAGCCGGAATTTTCGTTACAGGAAAATCTAGAAATAGTAGCGTGGTGTCATTGGGCCTTCAGTAATTCCCCCTTGGTTAATTAAAACACTCAAATTAAGTAACTATAGGCGTGGTCCAGCAATTGCATTTGAGAGCCAGTCCTTGTTTAAGTTTAACGTGTTACCCATCTTAGAACACATTAGTTAATATTAGGTAAGAATGTGGTCAAACACTAAAACATACAAAATTAAAAACAAATATTAATAGTAATCCTGCTTTCAATTTTAAAGTACTAATGTAAACTGCTTTGTTGTTGTCTTCAACAATAAACAATTCTTTTAGAATATGTTCTTTATATCTATTAGAGGTCACTTGTTTATTGTATATGGATTAAATTTATTATAAAATAAAAAAAAATATAATTAAAATTGAAAAAAAAACTTTTTTATAGTTTTCCTACATTAGGTATATTAGGGATTCCTCGCAAATTCCTCTTTCTTGCTTTAAGACCCATGAATTAACACTCTGTGTAGCTTCTTAATCGATTTTACGAATTTTATAAACTATAGAAGTGAAATCACGTATGATCCAAGAGATGTATTACTAAGATTAGCAAAATGTATATTTAATGACACATGCTATAACAACGATCACTATATTTCCGTATAATTTGTTTCTTGCAACATTTTAGCTACAGTTAGATTCAAAATCGAACCCTTAACGCTCATTTACTGTTTAGCCAAACTGTCTAACATTAAAGTACTTTTTAGTTCAAAGAATAAACAAAAGTTAAAACAGATGCGTATTATTTTATTTTCGTAAATATAAACACAGTAAATAATAGTTACTAACATAACCACGGATTATAAGTCTATGTGGCACTTGCTATTAATAATGTATGCAAAATATATTGATTACATAACATTTAATTCAGTTACTCAAATGAATGAAACAAATAAATATATCTGATATCTGATAAATATGTAATAACATAGTTAATCTAGAATATAAATAGTTAACTCAAATAAAATCAAATGAACAGTCAAATCTAGGTATAAACGGTAATTTATAATTTCTGATTATTTCGTAATTCTACTTGTAGCTGAATTTGAGCTATTATCTGAATATTAAATATCAGTATATTAAAACATTTTATTACTTTCCTATACTATGAAGCTTCAAAAGACTATTTGAACTAATTTTTCCCTGGGAATAAACTGCTTAGTAAAGAATAATAAGTAAACCGAATTAGATATACTATACCGACGGGAAGTAGGAGACATGGTATTTTGCACAAAATACTGTATAGGCTTTTGCGTTTCAACACAATTTCATCTCATGTTAAACGAAAACGTAATCTAAGATGGTAATGGCAATCACCAAGAGACAGACTATCCATCGCCGGTCACCGCTGTCATGCCGGACTGCGTAAATATCTCTTCACGTTACTCTTGAAAGACCCCATGTCATAGGAAGAAGGGACACACACACTGGCCGGGAAATTGTTCCACAGCTTCACGGTACGGCAAAGATATGTCGTTGCGAAATTTTTAGTTTGAGCCCAGATACAATTTACCGTAAAACTGTGGCTCCGAAGTGCACTGCGCGTGGTTCAGTTGTGGAAAGGGGAGGAAGGGAATAAATTAAATAACTCTTCGGAACACTCACCGTGTTATAGACGGTAGAACACACTCAGTGAAGTTATGTCCCTACGCAACTGAAAAGGCTCTATATACACTGTTACGTCTGCATCATTCACAATGCGGACAGCCCGTCTCTGCAACCTGTTCAGGGTATCCAAGAGGTACTCTGCGGAACCGTCCCAGAGGTGTGAGCAGTATTCCACGCAAGGCCGAACTTGTGTCTTATAAAGGAGATATGGGTGTTCAGGCGTGAGAAACCATCGCACACTGTTCAGGATTCCGAGTCTTCGAGATGCAGTGGAGATCACGCTTTCGATGTAATCCCTAGGATTGAGGTCACTGCGAATATCTATGCCTAAGATATTGAAGCTATCTCGCATTGCGAGCGACACGTTCTGAAGAGCTGGAAGAGAGGTAAATGGGGATTATTTGCAGGAAAACGTGCATAGCTTTGTGTGCCATTAAACGTAACCAAATTACTTGCTCCCCATTTTGAAATGCGAAGCAAGGACCGGTCGAGCTCAGTGACAAGTTCCTTCCGTTTCTTTTCTGTTTCTCCCCGACTTCTTCTCTTCGTCTCTTCTCCTGTTTGCATAGTAATAAATATGGCCTAGAGGCAGATAATCAGCAAGACAGAGTAGGTAGTAGTACAGAGCCTTGAGGAATTCTAGCATTTACTAACATGAGCTGCGAATCACATCCTTCGACAATAACACGAATTCTGTGCTCATGTAGAAAGCTAGAGATCTATTTATATAAATTGTCAGGGAGTCTATATACCGGAAGTTTTGAAAGAAGAGCACGATGCCAGACCCTATCAAATGCCTTTGCAATATCGAGACTGACCGCCAAGGCATCACCGTGCTTGTCAATTGACTCCTCCAGCGGTGCAGTACGTAAGATAGAAGATCACCCGCTGTTCGGTTCTCCTCCAGTGATCATCCAGATAACGGACAAGCTAGGTGTTGAAGATCCGTTCCATGCCTATCAAAGGCCTTTGCAATATCGAGACTGACCGCCAAGGCATCATCGTGCTTGTCAATTGACTCCCCCAGCGGTACGTAAGATAGAAGATCATCCGCTGTTCGGTTTTCCTCCGTTCCATAATCTTGCACAACACGGCAAGGTTACGGGAATTGGGCGGTAGTTGTTAGGGTCCGACCAATCCCTCTTCTTGGGAATCGGTTAAACATTGGCTTCTTTCCATGCCCGGGGCACGACACCAGAGACGTAAGACAGGCGGTATAAGCGCGTAAGTGTTGGAGTCAACTTAGCTGCACATTTTTTCACAACAAGCACTAGGGTATCATCCGGGCCACTATCCATCCGAACATCGAGTGATCGTAGTTGTTTTAGTACGTGACGTTATCTGAATTGCAATTCCGACATAGTAACACCGCAGCAAGGAATAGTAGGCGGTTGAGCGTTCCAATCATTGAGCCAGGAATTAACCGCAAAGAGATTGCCCAATAGTGTCACTTTCTTCTGCGGCACATAGGCCAGAGCCCCATCAGGGTATCTCAGTGGCGGCAACGTTAGGAGACAAAAATTGGCTTTGACAAAAATTGGCACAGCTTTGGCCAAACTCCAGTAGATTCGGCTGCTAGTCGGATAACTTACGATATTATAGTTCTAGTATAGGCCCTCTTGCAAGTTTTGGTAGCAGGCAATTCCGACATAGTAACACCGCAGCAAGGAATAGTAGGCGGTTGATCGTTCCAATCATTGAGCCAGGAATTAACCGCAAAGAGATTGCCCAATAGTGTCGCTTTCTCCTGCGCCACATAGGCCAGAGCCCCATCAGGGTACCTCAGTGGCGGCAACGTTGGGTGACAAAAATTGGCTTTGACAAAAATTGGCACAGCTTTGGCCAAACTCCAGTAGATTCGGCTGTTAGTCGGATAACTTACGATATTATAGTTCTAGTATAGGCCCTCTTGCAAGCTTTGGTAGCAGAATTATAGCCTGATTTGAGGGTGTTGATATTAGGATCCTTGTTAGCGCGACCCTTGATACAATCACGATACGTGGCTTGCTTGTTACTAACGGCATCAGCAGACTCACATTTGTACCAAGGGCGTAATTTGTGATTACCGACGATTTCGGAGGCAGGAATATATACTCTATTGCCATTCCAATCTCGTCAGCAATCGTATCGGTAATCGCTGAAGGATCTTTCCCGTCAAAACAGCGTCGCTGCCAAGGAATGGAAGCGAAATCGAAATGGAAGAAAAATTAATCGCACAGTCCGTCCCAATCTGCAGACGAGTAGTGCCACACTAATTCTACACTGGGTGGAGGTGGAGCGCGTGGCATAGACGATATGACAAGGGATTGATCCGATGTACACAAAGGAGCATTGACTGACACATCATACCCAGTTGGATGGCTCGTCAACAGAAGGTCCAGTACAGAGGGCGCATGACCTGTGATATCTAGAATCTGGGTGTGCTGTATTACTAGTTGTGTCAGGTCAAGTGATAAGGCGAACGTATGTGCAGTTTGCCTTGCATGGTCTGTCCTAGAAGAACCCAACCACGTTTCGTGGTGTGCATTAAAGTCCCCTAAGACCACCAATTCCGCAGTAGGAAACTGCTCATGTGCGTCGTCTACTGCCTTACTCATGTATACTGTAACAGCCAAGTAGTCTCATCATTCCCATTATGGGATCTATAGAGGTTCACGTAGATACGGCTTTGAGTGCCGAAGTCCACGTGTAGCCAAAGGAGAGACGTTGCCCCATCTATACTAACTTTATGACAGCGGTCTTTTAAATAGGAGACAAGAAGATCGAGAGAGACTCCACAAACACTCTAATGTTTTAATTTCAGTATGAGGGTAGTATGACCAACGCAGTCAAAGGCCTTTGATAGATCACAAAACACACCAATTGCATCCTGCGATCCCTCCTAAGCCCGTAATTTAGTACGTGACGTTATTTGAATTGCAATTCCGACATAGTAACACCGCAGCAAGGAATAGTAGGCGGTTGATCGTTCCAATCATTGAGCCAGGAATTAACCGCAAAGAGATTGCCCAATAGTGTCGCTTTCTCCTGCGCCACATAGGCCAGAGCCCCATCAGGGTACCTCAGTGGCGGCAACGTTGGGTGACAAAAATTGGCTTTGACAAAAATTGGCACAGCTTTGGCCAAACTCCAGTAGATTCGGCTGTTAGTCGGATAACTTACGATATTATAGTTCTAGTATAGGCCCTCTTGCAAGCTTTGGTAGCAGAATTATAGCCTGATTTGAGGGTGTTGATATTAGGATCCTTGTTAGCGCGACCCTTGATACAATCACGATACGTGGCTTGCTTGTTACTAACGGCATCAGCAGACTCACATTTGTACCAAGGGCGTAATTTGTGATTACCGACGATTTCGGAGGCAGGAATATATACTCTATTGCCATTCCAATCTCGTCAGCAATCGTATCGGTAATCGCTGAAGGATCTTTCCCGTCAAAACAGCGTCGCTGCCAAGGAATGGAAGCGAAATCGAAATGGAAGAAAAATTAATCGCACAGTCCGTCCCAATCTGCAGACGAGTAGTGCCACACTAATTCTACACTGGGTGGAGGTGGAGCGCGTGGCATAGACGATATGACAAGGGATTGATCCGATGTACACAAAGGAGCATTGACTGACACATCATACCCAGTTGGATGGCTCGTCAACAGAAGGTCCAGTACAGAGGGCGCATGACCTGTGATATCTAGAATCTGGGTGTGCTGTATTACTAGTTGTGTCAGGTCAAGTGATAAGGCGAACGTATGTGCAGTTTGCCTTGCATGGTCTGTCCTAGAAGAACCCAACCACGTTTCGTGGTGTGCATTAAAGTCCCCTAAGACCACCAATTCCGCAGTAGGAAACTGCTCATGTGCGTCGTCTACTGCCTTACTCATGTATACTGTAACAGCCAAGTAGTCTCATCATTCCCATTATGGGATCTATAGAGGTTCACGTAGATACGGCTTTGAGTGCCGAAGTCCACGTGTAGCCAAAGGAGGGAAAAGGAAAGATCCTCCATGCAGCGCAAACGACGACAGCACACCTCCGACCGTATATACAGACACACACCGGCTTTAGCTTGAAAGTTCTCCTCAAGCTGGTAGCCGGGATAATGTAAATAAGAAGTATCGGCCGGACGGTGAATTTGTGTTTCGGTTAAGAAGAGCATTTCAGGCTGAACCGTCTCAAGGTGTTGATGAACGGCATTTAAGTTAGAATGAAGTCCACGGATGTTAAGGACCTCCATCGTAAAAGGTTATCGGCATCGGTGTCTATGATTACCACTTACCATTGTTTTTCCGTCTATTAAATTATATAAAAATACTTTCCGGTTATCTACATAGGGAATGTGATAAAGGCGTGTTGTCACTAGAAAACTACTGACTAGATTTTTATAATTTTTTTAGTACATGGCCCTTGTCTAAATAGTAAATGACAATAGCTTCATTTTAAAACGTGTTTTCTTCCGTGTAGAAGTGGGGCGAGCGGTATGATGTTTATGTTTTTTCTTCTATCATAAAATATGTTGTTCAGTTAATGAACGACGCAGATGAAGTCGCGGGGATTAACTAGTTATCAATATATTTACAGCTATCTCTCGGCCCGGTTAATATTTAAATAAATGTCTTTAAGAGAATGTTACGACATAGGCAGAAATACTTGTTTATCCACTCTATTACGAATTGTTTTATTCCCTCACGTTACCTCCAGCTCAACTCCAATACATCAACGCGTACCCACGCCTCTGATGAGAAGATGATGACCGTAATTTGCGACGCACCAAGACGTCTATGTCTCGTGTTTTTTCACTGGGCTCAGGTATCACCCGAGTACAAAATTACAAGTAATTTATCGCCAGTACACGAGGATGAGAGCAGTATTGCGAGTGTAAATATATTATTTTAATCTTTTATGTTCTTTAGGCGGTCATCAGTATACATTTATTTAATGTATAATAAATTCGCAATTTAGATACGTTTTGAATGAAAACAATTATATATACATTTTTGTTTTAATAATTTACTTTACAATTATTATTTGTAGGTGTATCCTCAAGCTATTAACTACAGGTTAATTAGTAATTACATTCTCATCTCCGCTAAAAACTTAAATTTCAACGATAGTACGTGTGTCCATTCGTTATAAACATATAACTTCATGAAATATATTGGTAAACGCTAAAACGAAAAAAAATGTGTGTGTACTTAAAGTTATAAAGAAGTTATACATTTTTGGCGGAATAAGATAAAAAATAATCGATATACTAGGTTATATTTTAAAAAAATACAGCAATCGATCATTGGTATATAGTTAACTAGTGCCTGCTCGCAGCTTCGCTCGTGTTAATGTAGATTTGGTTTTTTCTTCGGCAACAGGACATTTTTTCTGGAAGAAAGGTACCCCATTTCCTTTTCTGTGCCCCTAAAACGTATATACAAAATTGATTTTGAATTTGATGATGATCGGTTGAATAATTAAAACGTGTAACAAATATATAAACTTTTGCATTTATGATATTAATAAGGAGATAACATAGGCTATTGGACAATCTTTTGTCTACTATGGACCCTGGAATTATTTCCATCAAAATATTAGAAGAATGTTTTTCTAAAATTATAAAAAAGTATCTTTATCTAAGTTCGTTGTTTTTTTATTTATTATTCTTAAGTAGTTCAGTGAGGTGCATGAAAAGTGCCAGCACAAGTGACAATACTTTGAATACGTTCGTATCGCGTAACTTAACTGATTGACCAATATTTTTAGCATGGCTCTTTGCTATATTTGTTTAAAATACTAAGTCATGAAAGATTTGGTAGGTAGTGCTACCGGAGAATATATTGAACGCCTCGCGTTCAAGTGTGTGTTCTATGATTAGGCCGAAACACAGTAGCCCGATTTTTTTAACTTTAGGACAAGAATAGGCCTGGCCCTAGCTATTCAAAATCAAAAATACTTTACTCAATTCGAGCCCTGAGAAGATGCTTATGGACGTTAAAACTATCAGCGGTTTGGAAAAAACCAGTCATCGAGAAAAACTGGTAAGAAACTCGATCAAATCGATCTGTTGAACCTTACAAATTTTCTCCCATTAAGCGATCAGAAAATGATGTTTTGTTAAGGTAGACAACATAAGATAATAATAGTTATGTGATGCGTGTTTGGAATGGAACGTATTACGTTTCGGAACCGTTAAAATGACTGTAGGTATATGGTTATTTTATAATGACAGCCTTTATGTAAACGTGAAGGTTCGCATACCGCGCGGTTTTACCAACTGTTTATTTTGCCTTTATACCGATTCCGACACGCCGATTTCGTGGTTTTATACTATACAACATTTACCATAATGACCATTGCAAGTTAAAAATGTCACAATGTGAAGTTTACCTAAGCTTCTCGGCGATAAGGTTCACTTTTGTTTCGTTTTAAAACATTAACGATATTTTAATTGAGTCGATCCTGACGTGGAGTAATGATTGGATGTAACATCGATTTATTTCGAGTTCTCGTTTGTGATTGGCGGTCGTGATAAGTTTATATCTATCCGGTAATGTTTTTATAATAGCCGTGCATTCAGATTTCCATTGAATTCTGTAAATTACAATAGTTACAACATGGAAAAGCTAGTAGTAGATAATTGAAGTCCATATCAAGTTATTTCAATAAAACGTGCCTCTACCTTACAAAATGAATTCGTTTACATGCTTAAAACTAAAAGATATCATGGAAGAATGATAGTAAGTCCTTTTTACATTTGGAAATGCTGCATAGGTTACTCACCCTCCACCGGACAAGAGTGAGTGAGTGGGTTATGCTGAACTCTTAGCGACTAAGCCCCTACGGTGTTCCTTCATCACCCTATGTACTAAGGAGCGTGAATTTCTTTCGTATATCATCCGCTCAAATCGTACTAATCCCTAGTAGTGAGCTGAGATGTCAAATGTTCGATCCCAGCACATTATTGATTTCTGTATGATAGACATTATTATCAATTCTATGTCGAGGTGGTAAATAACTATAAATGTAATATATATATATAGGCCGTTCAGATATCATAATATAAACTATCTATAGTTTCGAATTAAATGGTCGTGGGTAAGATTGTTTCCTTATATTTTTAATTATTGATAAATTAACTATAATGTAGAAAACATGTATCACATCTTAAAGTGTTACAATTGAATGATTCTTCCTCACTACAAAAATATTTGTAAAGGTGTTTAAGTTTCACAAGGACATTTCCTTTATCATCAGAAGATGATATTTTTAATTAAAATTAAATTGTGAAAAAAAAACTGTAATACTTTTGAAAAAAACTATAATACATGTCGACGGTCGAATCTGTAATTTCGGATTGCTGACTTATTCGATTGTCTTTACCACCATAACTACCTACCTACCACATAATACCACATAATACCACATAATACCTACACATGTCGACGGTCGAATCTGTAATTTCGGATTGCATACTTATTCGATGATACCACCATCACTATAAAGCGACAATTATAAAATATTAGGTACTTTAATATCAATAAATACCTACATTTTTTAACACGTAAAAACTACTTACTTCAGGGCTCTATTTGGGTTCTTAATCTCTCGAGACTCAAGCAGATTCGACGCTAATGAGCCTCTTTCTGACAAATCGATGCTCGGACCCGCCCTCTATCGGTGAACAAGGAACTATCGTAGCTTCACTCAGACTTATAGAGAAGTTAAAAGTGAATATCTTTCTTTTCTAAAGTTTTTCTAGTTATTCAATAATAGATAAAAGGATAGCCAATGAAATTTAAATCTAATAATTTGATCCATAGAAACGTAATTAAATAAAGTATTTATTTGACAGGAAACGGAGATAGTAATGTATATTTATTGACCTTATTTCTCTCTTAACTAACTATTAATTTATTGCAAACTACTCTGTGATTATATTCCATAGCATTTTAATTATATATTTACAATAAATGAATGAATGTAAAATCAATTAAAATATCTATACATATAATAAAACTGTAAATGTGACGTGCACTTATTCAATTTTATTTCAATTTCAATCATTTTTAGAAATGCCTGTCTGTCTGTATGTTTCTATGAACACGCATCACTGTTAAAGTACTGGGTTCACAACCTCTAAAAAACATAAAGCATCTCCTCGAGTGTAACTCAGTCTTTGTTTCATTAAAATCGGTCCACTCTATCAAAAGTTATTGTAACTTGAATGAAGGCTCGACTTAAGTACGAGAGAAAAGTTGATAAATAAATGGACTTAATACATTCAGATGATTTCATTAGTAACTGTTTTTTATATTAACTTCCACGCAGACGGAGTCGCGGGTACAGCTAGTATTTCATAAATATATTTGGTTAAAATTAGTCAAAGTAAAAACATTAAATCTACCTTGCGACAACACTCTTTGACCCCGTATTCGTCGTTCGCAAACACAAAATTAAATTGCCGGCATCCGTCTGCACGTGAGAGGCTGCGAAAATCTTAATTAACAGATAGGCACAAGTCATTTGTCTTCTTGCTATGTGATAAGGTGAGAGGGAGTACGCCCCTGCGCGCTCAACTAACGATGTCTCGATGATGCGAGATTCATTAATGATTGATCGAAGTCTCGATACTCGAAACGATCGGTAGCAAATGGTTTAATGATGTTTGTTTTAAAATAATCGTTACAAGAAACGAAAATTATCTTTTTGTTATGCCCTTGTTTTTCACACGTCGTAATTTTAGAATGATAAAAAACTATGTCCGTAATTGATATATTCATTCAGTATCACTTACGTGTAATTTAAAACATGTATAAATGTCATGTCAATTAATTTGATTTATATATTAATTTGAGAAACACCTCTCGTACCTGTTTCATAACATGCAAAGTATACGTACATAGTTAAATACGATTAGTTAAGGTGTGACTTTATAATTCGCTATTGCTTAATAAATATTTAATTATTAAATAATTAAACTTATTACTCACAGTCATGTACTTTGGATTTTGTTAATTAGAATCAAGGTTCGTTATAACCTGATATCTGATAAACTAATCCTTACTAATACGAATAGTATGTCGAAATGTGAATGTAAGTTTGTTTGTAAGGTATGCTTTCATGATTTAACTATTTAAGAGAAAGAGACATAGGGATAGAGTAGTTTTCATCCACAAAAAACTTACTTTTTCCTAGGAATAGGTGTAGCATACATTAACGCAAACAAAGTTGCTAGCAAAAGCTAATATTCGATAAACTGTAATACGAATAAAGAACATTATCAATATCTCATTGTGTAATATTTAGAGTTTTAGCATTGTGCTGACTGTAATATGTCCAAAAAAGAAACAGTACTCATACATGCATTATGGAATTTTACTCTAAAATATTTTTTTAGCCATAATGCCTCTAGTTTTTATAATAAACAAAATGTACGTGATGTATTGATAAATTACACGCCAAAATTAGGCCGGTTACATTAGGGTGTTCCATAATTAAACATCAATACTATTACAAAAAGTAAATAAACAGGGTGTATAGGGGTTTGAGGTGGGGCGCGGGGAGGGTGAGCGGGAGGTCTCGACTATGACTAATGTCCCGCGATCCGTCAGTGTCACTCGCGGGCTGAGGGGGGCGCCGCTTTCGACCAGGGCCGGAGTAGTTATTCTTTCGGTATAACATTTACCCTATTCGGTTTTCGTTGTAGATATGTATCTGGTATGGAAATTGTTGGAATTCGTTTAGATACCTATACGGAATGTTTTTTTTTGTGTATCGGTGAGGGCTCGACACAATGTGAAAAAAAATGTCGCCGTAATTTTGTTTTTAACAAGAACGCATCTCACGCATATCATTGAGGCCAAAAAGGTAGATGTTTAATATTCTAAATATATAATGAACGAAAGGGAACAAGTCTACATACATTTAATAATGGAATACATTAAGCATCTACTACTTATTAATCTTATCATATCTAATTTGTACAAAAGTTTGTTACTGACTGATTTTAAATTTTAATTTCAGTCCTTTATACAATATTTAAAAATGTTAAATTATCCTCATTTATTTCATTAAAACCGCAACCTAATTATTCGAAAAACTAATTTACTCCTGCATGATCATACCTACTAAGCATTCATCAGGTTCATTGGCGTAAAGTATATTTCACATTATCGAAAGGTTTATAATAAAGTACTATATTAAGTAGGTGCACCAATGGGTATAGCGAAAACAAATCAGGCATTAACATACTAATGCAGACAGCTTAGAGATTTCAAAAGAAGGTCCGACTCTGTTTAGATTCTGGATCTTTTGAAATTGGTTTTGCACGCAGGGCAGCGAGGCAGATACTCCGCGACACATCACCCCATCTCAGGGGCATACCGCGGGCACAATTAGATAAAATACAAAAAAAAGAGGAACAAGTAATTCTGCGCCCAACTAGATTGCTTTCGGGACAATTCTGAGTTTGTTGTATATAGTGGGTAAGAATTTGCGTACTATTCGATATATATATACGTGTTATGGGCATTATGTCGAACGTCAGTCGCAAATTGTGATATGAAATCAAAGTAATTGAATTATTATTTTATTTTTATGATATCAAATTCTATTATATATAAAAGAATAATGACGAAGTGTTAAAACGTCATTAAACATAATTTGAGATAAAAGTATTTCTGTTTCTTGTCTTCCTTCTTTGAATAATATATTTGCCGCCAGATGTAAGTCCTGTATTTTTTTTTAATCATAAAGAAAACTATTCTGACAATAGATTTTGTGTATTTTTACGAAGCTTTAGTCGTTGTTCTGTAAATTAAATTATATTTATGTATATGAGATAAACATTAACTGAATAAATAAATGTTATGACACGAATTTTATTATTATTTATTTTATATGAATTTTATTATTATTAACTTTATATGAGAAAATGTCAGGAAAACTTCTTAATACATCTGGATATGGACAAAGAAACTTGTGTTATGTTTTTGATATAATATTATATATATATATATATATATATGTTTTTGATTAATATTACCTACTTACATCTTGAACTCGAAGAGTAAGAAGAAGAATAATTTAAATATAACTTTTATATTTAGCACGTGATTAGATATACCTACCTTGAATTTTTTTGTACACTCATACGTATTCTAAAACAAATACAGAATACTTCTTTTATTATTTAACGAATTCATTAAACATGTAGTAAACATGATGATATAAATAAATTAATAATGAATTATAACTATGCTAAGTTTTAATTCAAAGCGTATTTAGGTAATTGAAATTTCGTTGGTCAAGAATGAACTGTGAAGCATACTTGGACAAGTTACATTTTTCACTGTAGCAATATATTCGGGACTTTACGAAATGAGTTTCGGAATAGCCAAACACTTAACAGCCTTAAAACAGTAGGTCTAGACACTAATTTCGAATGTTCTAAAATAAACAGAAGTTTACGGAATCTTATTATAGGTTGTCGTTGTAAAATGATTTTTGCGTGAGTTGTCTGAAAGCTGGTTTTTCCAGATCGGATTACAAAGGCTTGCTTCCCCGTACCGCACCTCGATCCCTTAGACAAATGGTGTAGCATTTGTCCAAATGATGGCGCGGGCGGCGGAGAGAATGAATTTAAATTATCATTCAGTAGTACCAACATACAGTACTGAAATACCCAAATTTCGTTTGTGTGTGTCCATGTGTACCTTTTAGGGTAAAGAAACTTTTCAGGTATATCTAAAACCTATGTATTATATGTATGAATATTTAAGTCAGAGGCCACAAACATTCATTCAACATGCTTTGTGGTATTTTGAAGTTAGCAGGAAAATTTTGTAAACACGTACCTAAATTCGTTTCAGTCTAGTGATCTTTAGTTACTAAATGAGGTTTTTGATCTTTTGAGCCGTGTATAATAAAACTAGTTAATTATGCCCGTGGATTTGCTCGTGTCAATATAGATTTTGTTTGTCTCTCGGGAACAGTACTCTTTGTAGCTAAAAGGTACCTCATGTCCTTTTAAATACATCTAACAACGTGTATGGAAAATTTCACGATGATCAGTTGAACAGTTAAGGCGCGAAAGCATAACAAACAAACATATAAGCTTACATTTTCATTTATAATATTAGTTAAAAGTTAAGATGTCAAATATGTTTTAAAGATTATAATTATCCTTACCGCAAATATACTTCTAAAATATTTCAATTTCATTATGTATGTACCTACATAAAAACCTAACCTAACTTTAAAATTAAGTACCTACTTAAATGCTTTTATTTGCCTGTACACGTTTTATTATGTATTGCAATAAATGACAGAGTTTTAGCAAAATACATATTATTTACACATGTTCCGTCTTCGAATAATATTCATATGTTGCAACGCCATCTAATAGCGAATTACAGTATTATATATAGAATAAAAACCGTTTCCATAACAGGATACTCCAGTTTGTTTATTATCACAGCTATCGGTCAAACAGTGTTGTGGTTTATTGATCTCGGATAAATTTAGTAACAACTATTGTTTATAATATTATATACTAGCGATCTCGGCAGACATTGTCCACCTCTGATTATAAACCAATCCTTCACAAATTATATACCAAAACCTTCCTCATGAATCACTTTATCTACTGGTGAAAACCGTATGAAAATCTATTCAATTGTTTTTGAGTTCATCGCAAACCGACAGACAGACCGACATGTAATGATATATGAGATGACATGATATGTAAAGTAGGATATCTTAGCGTGCAACTAGTATAACTTATTTATGACAACGAAAGATTCAAATTTACAATTAATATTTACGTGATAGAAATAAATCATGAGAACAGATGCATTACAAACGGGTACTATTATGAATAAACTTTCGAACTAAGTAGCTCCATCGGTAAATAAATTCTCTTTGTCCTTTTTAAAATGTAATCAATAACAAAATATATTCCGACGAAATTCGCATCTCTATTCCGCGTTCCCGAACGGCTTATTTGAATTCGTACTGTCTTTGAATTCTTTTTAGGCGCCTCTTTTTTGGTGGGAAGGAAATTGAGTAATGTCGGCGTCACAGATGGCATCATGGTAGATTGATAACGGCGAATGAAGCGAGCACGGTTCTATTGTGACCCAGCTTTTATGTGAAACTTTTATATCTGTAGATGTTGAAAGTTTGTGGGCGAAAAAGCTCGTTCCCTTGAGCTAGAATTATAAAGGTATAACTTATATTTTAAACATGTTACAGACTTACAAATTAAGACTATAAAATATAGATGTACCTATACTGTATTAATGTTCAAAATTGTTTTAATATTAACAAAGATATACATTTTTATCGCTATAATATCGAGTGTATACTATAATGAATAAATGTTCCGACAGAGAGGAACACGTTTCCCAACTGTATGGGTTGTAACAGAAAACAATCCGTGTGGTTCCTAAAGGAAAAAAAAAACAATAGCTTCGTGATGAAGACGTAGTCATTGTGAACAATGAGCAAGCCATATTTCACGGCTTTGTATACCTTCAGAGGCCGATTAATTCTAGATATCTCCATTCGAATACACGAAATGGTGTGATGAAACTTTTTTGATTCGAACAGTGTTAACAACGGCCGCGTAGGTTGGGACTATTTTGAAATATCACTGTGGATTTGTTTGTCACTTTCTACATATGAATTATGTTTTTGTGTTTAGCGTAATTTAATGTAGGAATTT
Source organism: Antheraea pernyi (assembly GCA_015888305.1). Taxonomy (NCBI): domain Eukaryota; kingdom Metazoa; phylum Arthropoda; class Insecta; order Lepidoptera; family Saturniidae; genus Antheraea; species Antheraea pernyi. The sequence continues at coordinate 125,898 of MU159445.1, read as the reverse complement.
CAATAATGGAATATTAAATCGATGTACCAATCGATTTGTCTTTATCATGAAATATTCTCTTACTAGTTTCATCTGTTCATAAATATTATGAATCTATACGCGTACATTTTCGCATTTCATATTTTAGACACATGATATGAATATTAATAAATATGAATATTTAAATTCACATATAAATTTACAAAAATGCTTACTTTTATCAACTAATAAATACAACCAATATAATTTAAATTTAAGATTTTTTTAATATTCACGTCGACCATATGCTAAATGGAGTTCTTGTAAAGTTTTATATACCTAATAATCATTTATTTAACAATCAAACTAATAACCAACATTGTTAGGAAAATAAACAAGTCTATGTTCTAATTTTTTTTTCTTTATACTACGACGGTAGCAAACAAGCATGCGGGCCGCCTGATGTAAAGCGGTCACCGCAGCCTATGGACGCCTGTAACATTAGAAGCGTTACATGCGCGTTGCAGACCCTTAAGTAACCTATTTATTTTCCCCTTGATTGTCCAAATATATATTATATAGAAAAATTACAATATATTATAGCGGTGTAGATATAAAAAAAACTGTTTTAGATAAATTGACATATTTTCGAATATCTAAAAAATCACAATAATTATAATTGTAAATAAGTTATTAATAATGTCTTAAAGATAGAATAAACACAATAACATTTTGTTACAACTTCTTTCAAAAAATAAATCTCCGTGCTCACCTATTTCTGAAAGGAGGCAACATTATGCAAATAAAGTAAATTGAATTACCGGAGTTAAATGTCGTATAAGATAAAAACGACGTAGCAATCTACAAGCCAATGAGGAGACGCTGCATTAACATATTCAAACCCCTATTGAATATTTATACTATGTAAGATGCTCGGAGACAACTGGTGTCGGCTCTTTATTCAACCTTGTACCACTAATGGATGCCACTATCTTTCCCCAGTATGCGTCAAAACAAAAATAAAAAATTAGATTAGCGGCCCGACTGACTTTAAGGCTCTATTCGTTTTCTAATCATATACTTTAGACAAGAAATACATATGATAGAATACAAAAATAACTACTTATGTATACGTAATATTTTTAATTGGATTGTTTTACTTTACTATGCCTATCGGTCAATGAAATAACGAATATGTATGCAGTTCGGCTTATGTGCTATCTCAAATATAACGAGATCTATACAAAGTCAAGGTCATATTTAACACTCTGCTCTCGCTTAACAAACAAGCCTTAAAACATCGCAGCGTGTGTATTGTTTTTATGCAAGAGTATTGACAGTACTTATTAATTTAGTTCAAGAATTGTATGAAATAGCACAATAACTTTCATACACAAAAAATTAGATTCCAATCATTGTGCTATAACCACAAGACTTTCACCTAAGAATATGGGTTACCTAATATAATAAAATGTATATAGTATTTATAATTTTAATAATTTTACTATTGAAATGCCAGAATACTATATGGGTACTGTTAAACAATTTTGGGTAGGAAATAGAACAAGGATTATATTTCTCTAAACTCGATAAATAACTTGAATAAAATAAGTAAATGTAGTCACTAGTATATATTATGTATATTGGTACTACAAGAACAAAAAAGAAACAACGATTTCCAAAAGGTATTATAGCCATTCAATTAAATATCATGTCGACCTTATAAGGTAACCTATTAAAAACACATCAAAACGTTTATCGCCCAAGGGTTTCTTGTTTGAATAAAACAAAGGGTACATTCCACTTGGGACGTTCTGTGAATAAATTCAAATAAGAATGTTTATTATTATTTACTAAATAGTTGATGGTTTGGTGATCGTCATAGTTATTTTGAGGAATATTAATACTCGTATTACTTAGTAGGTAATTTATAGTTTTGTAGGAGCCTCGGGCGCACTACTGTAGGAGTCTAGACTGACTTGGACAGCGTAACAATAAGACTCGGAATGCATAAGAAACACTGTTTATTTCTAACTCCATATATGGTATTTATATACACAAGAGATCATTCAAATGTTTGAATGACATAGAGTATTAAACAAATAAACTATAAAATACAAATTCAAACATTTCAGCCAGTCTGCCATAGAGGATGACATACTCGGTAGCTACAGTATTAATATTTTGTTGACAAATAAATATATGCATAATTTTATTTTTCTATATTTTATTATAAGACCCGTTATAGATAGTGATATTACATATATTTTATTAAAAATCAATTGCCAAATCTATGTAAACGCGTCATTTCAGAATAGCTGCACTTATTCGGCTAATTTCTTTTTGTTGTGTTTGTAATTGTCAGGATAAGATTCGTATGAAAGAAAATGTTTGAAAAATCGAATATAAGAGTGAAATGAGTGAGTGAGTGGTACAGAAAAGAGTTTTCAAAAATATTGACTGAATTGACAGATTGACGGTTAGTTGCTATTTTATGTCATTAATGGTCGTATTGTAAACCGAAGATTTATCACCTTATTTGTACCTTATTTCAATATAAATCGTAATGAAGGAAACCGTATCTTTGGCACTTTCAAATATTTTTCTAATACTTTATACGTTTTAGAGTTTGACCAAATTTTAATGGGGTATTAAATGACGATGAGGCTATCCCTAGAAAAGGATTGCCTTTTGAATGCAACACCGGAACACATCTATTTGTGCTAATGATAGATTTCCAGCAATTTATCTCAACGATTTGTTAAATTGCAGCAGTAAATATAAAAGCAGTAATATAAAAAAATACTTATTGTGTTTTTTTATTCCGACTAGCTAATACTCGCGACTTTGCTTACATTATTTATTACGTTAGTAATATATTTTATGTACACAGGAAAAAAACATAAGCACCATACTGCGTGCTCTACTACTTCATGGCAAGAAAACAGACATTGCTGAACGCGTAGTGCTTATAAAAATGCGTTTTCTTAAAACCTTAATAACTTCATATTATCATATCATATCATATTATTTGTATTATTATTATTATAGATAAGTAAAATTTGCTTTCGTTGCAAATGGAGCACACCTTTTACTTTCTCAATCGAACGCATTTTACAGTGCCTACAGGCATAGGTGTATTTTGCTAATACGTTAACATGTACTATAATCTAATTCTATGAGTTATAATTTAAAAATCAGTGTAATCGTTATATAGACATTATGATCTGTTAAACGATACTGGTATTACAGAACTGATTAAATTTGAGCCTTAATAGTGTGCTGTAGAAATCAAGTGGCGGTTATTGCTTGATTAGATATCAAATTCAAGCAATTAAGCTTTGAAATGCTAAAGTTAATATTTTGAATTGTTTTGCATACCTACGGTATACATTTTTATAATAAAAATAGTTGTCAATAAATAAAATATTTTTGTAGTTATGGCAATTATTGCGTAAATGTTAGAACAATCCAACTTAATAGAGACAATACTTTATAACAGCTAAATCAGTCATTAAATATAGTCATAATTGACAATTACTGTATCATGATTAACAAGTACAAATTGTCTTTAATACTATTTATATTTCTTGTCTAACTTCTCCAGAGAATTGTGACAACACTTACAATGTCATTGACCTATTACACTTACTGCTGCTAAGTTGCCGCCACCACATCAAACCAGATGTCCTGTTCAACGCCTTCTAAATTATTTATATGTAATCAGTATTACGAATATTAAAATCTTATATGCCAGTATTTTTTAAATTCTTATATTTAAATCTGGATTTGAATATAAATATAATAATAATGCATGACATGGGACGCTTTATAAGTCTTTTATGATTTAATTGTGGATAAAATTCAGTTGATATAAATTATCGATAATATATGCGTAGGTAGGCATAATCTAAACAGTATTAGCAATTAATTACCTACACATAAATCTATCCTCTCTATAAATATCTATCTATATAAATGCGTAGATATTTTTTAAATTAAATTTTCAGACAGGAATAATACACTGTAATTATAAATTAAATTGTTATCGCAGTAAGTACATTTAACAAATAATTATACCCATTTCAACCTCGAATGTTAAACAATGATGGTCTCACATAGGCTTATGAATAAATAAACAAGTGTTTATACAATGTCTGGCCGGGATTAAAATTCAAATATTCTGACAAGTCAATCTACGGTGGTCCCGGGCGATCCCGGCCGGCACCCGCGCACGGACTTAACGGCCGCTCTACAGATGTAGTATAACCGTAAACAAAAGAAGAATATCTCTATAGAATATACCATTCAAATTATATCTAATAATTATTTGCACACAGATACTTGAAGCGATTATGGCTGAGTGGTTCAAATCCTTACAAATAAGCCGGAACTAGCGAAGAAACGTCTTGAAACCATATCGTGGTGATACGGCTTTTTCTAAGCCCGTCTAGCTAGCTTTCTCAGTATGAAAATCTGTCACCAAACACCCATAAGTGTATTCCGGCAGCTGCACTTGAGAGCCAATCCCTCTAGGTGTGTTTACCAACTTTGGGGTGTAAGGGGTGTCGAATAACATCTAAGACTTGAGACACTCAAGCCAACCTCACCTGCGCGTGGTGCGCCCTGCTGAATAACGAACAAGGTATATGGCGAAGTATATGGCGAGGTATAAGGTATATGGCGAAAAAGCCCGTCATAGTGATTCGCTTCTACGGGTCGCGTTTCGGGATCGGCCTGTGCATATCCAGCTTTTCGCAGGCCGGCATGACAGCGGTGACCGGCGATGGATAGTGTGTCACTCGGTGGTCGCCATTGTTTTTAGATTGTATTGTGCTTACCCTCAGGCATAGTGCAGTCATTTTGCCGTGCTACAATTTAAAAAAAAAACTTCGACAAAATAATTGTACCGAAATTGATTGATTTTAGCAGTTAACCTGCAAAAATCAACCCTATTTCATTATTCATTAGTATTTTTCCTAGGCCTGTTAGTAAAACAATAGACTATTACTGGTTTCAGCATGAATGGGCCGGCTCGTCCGGGGTAGTACCACCCTCTCATAGAAAACCGACGTGAAGTAACAGTGCTTGCATTGTTGCGTTTCGTTCGGTCAGTGAGAGCGCCGGAGGCCCACCTCCCCTCCCCTCTCCTCTCTCCTCTCCC
>MU159445.1:26558-117683 GCA_015888305.1 Antheraea pernyi | reverse complement strand
GGGCATTATGTCGAACGTCAGTCACAAATTGTGATACGAAATCAAAGTAATTGAATTATTATTTTATTTTTATGATATCAAATTCTATTATATATAAAAGAATAATGACAAAGTATTAAAACGTCATTAAACATAATTTGAGATAAAAGTATTTTTGTTTCTTTTCTTCCTTCTTTGAATAATATATTTGCCGCCAGATGTAAGTCCTGTATTTTTTTTTAATCATAAAGAAAACTATTCTGACAATAGATTTTGTGTATTTTTACGAAGCTTTAGTCGTTGTTCTGTAAATTAAATTATATTTATGTATATGAGATAAGAATTAACTGAATAAATAAATGTTATGACACTAATTTTATTATTATTTACTTTATATGAGAAAATATCAGGAAAACCTCTTAATACACCTGGATATGCACATATTATATATATATATATATATATATGTTTTTGATTAATATTACCTACTTACATCTTGAACTCGAAGAGTAAGAAGAAGAATAATTTAAATATAACTTTTATATTTAGCACGTGGTTAGATATACCTACCTTGAATTTTTTTGTACACTCATACGTATTCTAAAACAAATACAGAATACTTCTTTTATTATTTAACGAATTCATTAAACATGTAGTAAACATGATGATATAAATAAATTAATAATGAATTATAACTATGCTAAGTTTTAATTCAAAGCGTATTTAGGTAATTGAAATTTCGTTGGTCAAGAATGAACTGTGAAGCATACTTGGACAAGTTACATTTTTCACTGTAGCAATATATTCGGGACTTTACGAAATGAGTTTCGGAATAGCCAAACACTTAACAGCCTTAAAACAGTAGGTCTAGACACTAATTTCGAATGTTCTAAAATAAACAGAAGTTTACGGAATCTTATTATAGGTTGTCGTTGTAAAATGATTTTTGCGTGAGTTGTCTGAAAGCTGGTTTTTCCAGATCGGATTACAAAGGCTTGCTTCCCCGTACCGCACCTCGATCCCTTAGACAAATGGTGTAGCATTTGTCCAAATGATGGCGCGGGCGGCGGAGAGAATGAATTTAAATTATCATTCAGTAGTACCAACATACAGTACTGAAATACCCAAATTTCGTTTGTGTGTGTCCATGTGTACCTTTTAGGGTAAAGAAACTTTTCAGGTATATCTAAAACCTATGTATTATATGTATGAATATTTAAGTCAGAGGCCACAAACATTCATTCAACATGCTTTGTGGTATTTTGAAGTTAGCAGGAAAATTTTGTAAACACCGTGGATTTGCTCGCGTCAATATAGATTTTGTTTGTCTCTCGGGAACAGTACTCTTTGTAGCTAAAAGGTACCTCATGTCCTTTTAAATACATCTAACAACGTGTATGGAAAATTTCACGATGATCAGTTGAACAGTTAAGGCGCGAAAGCATAACAAACAAACATATAAGCTTACATTTTCATTTATAATATTAGTTAAAAGTTAAGATGTCAAATATGTTTTAAAGATTATAATTATCCTTACCGCAAATATACTTCTAAAATATTTCAATTTCATTATGTATGTACCTACATAAAAACCTAACCTAACTTTAAAATTAAGTACCTACTTAAATGCTTTTATTTGCCTGTACACGTTTTATTATGTATTGCAATAAATGACAGAGTTTTAGCAAAGTTAAGGCGCGAAAGCATAACAAACAAACAAATAACCTTACATTTTTAATACATTTATAATATTAGTTAGAAGTTAAGATGTCAAATATGTTTGAAATATTATAATTATCCTTACAACAAATATACTTCTAAAATATTTCAATAACATTATGTATGTACCTACATAAAAACCTAACCTAACCTTAAAATTAAGTACCTACTTAAATGATTGTATTTGCAGTACCTGTACACGTTTTATTATGTATTGCAATAAATGACAGAGTTTTAGCAAAATACATATTATTTACATATGTTCCGTCTTCGAATAATATTCATATGTTGCAACGCCATCTAATAGCGAATTACAGTATTATATATAGAATAAAAACCGTTTCCATAACAGGATACTCCAGTTTGTTTATTATCACAGCTATCGGTCAAACAGTGTTGTGGTTTATTGATCTCGGATAAATTTAGCAACAACTATTTTGTATAATATTATATACTAGCGATCTCGGCAGACATTGTCCACCTCTGATTATAAACCAATCCTTGACAAATTATATACCAAAACCTTCCTCATGAATCACTTTATCTACTGGTGAAAACCGTATGAAAATCTATTCAATTGTTTTTGAGTTCATCGCAAACCGACAGACAGACCGACATGTAATGCTATATGAGATGACATGATATGTAAAGTAGGATATCTTAGCGTGCAACTAAGTATAACTTATTTATGACAACGAAAGATTCAAATTTACAATTAATATTTACGTGATATAAATAAATCATGAGAACAGATGCATTACAAACGGGTACTATTATGAATAAACTTTCGAACTAAGTATCTCCATCAGTAAATAAATTCTCTTTGTCCTTTTTAAAATGTAATCAATAACAAAATATATTCCGACGAAATTCGCATCTCTATTCCGCGTTCCCGAACGGCTTATTTGAATTCGTACTGTCTTTGAATTCTTTTTAGGCGCCTCTTTTTTGGTGGGAAGGAAATTGAGTAATGTCGGCGTCACAGATGGCATCATGGTAGATTGATAACGGCGAATGAAGCGAGCACGGTTCTATTGTGACCCAGCTTTTATGTGAAACTTTTATATCTGTAGATGTTGAAAGTTTGTGGGCGAAAAAGCTCGTTCCCTTGAGCTAGAATTATAAAGGTATAACTTATATTTTAAACATGTTACAGACTTACAAATTAAGACTATAAAATATAGATGTACCTATACTGTATTAATGTTCAAAATTGTTTTAATATTAACAAAGATATACATTTTTATCGCTATAATATCGAGTGAATATTATAATGAATAAATGTTCCGACAGAGAGGAACACGTTTCCCAACTGTATGGGTTGTAACAGAAAACAATCCGTGTGGTTCCTAAAGGAAAAAAAAAACAATAGCTTCGTGATGAAGACGTAGTCATTGTGAACAATGAGCAAGCCATATTTCACGGCTTTGTATACCTTCAGAGGCCGATTAATTCTAGATATCTCCATTCGAATACACGAAATGGTGTGATGAAACTTTTTTGATTCGAACAGTGTTAACAACGGCCGCGTAGGTTGGGACTATTTTGAAATATCACTGTGGATTTGTTTGTCACTTTCTACATATGAATTATGTTTTTGTGTTTAGCGTAATTTAATGTAGGAATTTCAATAATGGAATATTAAATCGATGTACCAATCGATTTGTCTTTATCATGAAATATTCTCTTACTAGTTTCATCTGTTCATAAATATTATGAATCTATACGCGTACATTTTCGCATTTCATATTTTAGACACATGATATGAATATTAATAAATATGAATATTTAAATTCACATATAAATTTACAAAAATGCTTACTTTTATCAACTAATAAATACAACCAATATAATTTAAATTTAAGATTTTTTTAATATTCACGTCGACCATATGCTAAATGGAGTTCTTGTAAAGTTTTATATACCTAATAATCATTTATTTAACAATCAAACTAATAACCAACATTGTTAGGAAAATAAACAAGTCTATGTTCTAATTTTTTTTTCTTTATACTACGACGGTAGCAAACAAGCATGCGGGCCGCCTGATGTAAAGCGGTCACCGCAGCATATGGACGCCTGTAACATTAGAAGCGTTACATGCGCGTTGCAGACCCTTAAGTAACCTATTTATTTTCCCCTTGATTGTCCAAATATATATTATATAGAAAAATTACAATATATTATAGCGGTGTAGATATAAAAAAAACTGTTTTAGATAAATTGACATATTTTCGAATATCTAAAAAATCACAATAATTATAATTGTAAATAAGTTATTAATAATGTCTTAAAGATAGAATAAACACAATAACATTTTGTTACAACTTCTTTCAAAAAATAAATCTCCGTGCTCACCTATTTCTGAAAGGAGGCAACATTATGCAAATAAAGTAAATTGAATTACCGGAGTTAAATGTCGTATAAGATAAAAACGACGTAGCAATCTACAAGCCAATGAGGAGACGCTGCATTAACATATTCAAACCCCTATTGAATATTTATACTATGTAAGATGCTCGGAGACAACTGGTGTCGGCTCTTTATTCAACCTTGTACCACTAATGGATGCCACTATCTTTCCCCAGTATGCGTCAAAACAAAAATAAAAAATTAGATTAGCGGCCCGACTGACTTTAAGGCTCTATTCGTTTTCTAATCATATACTTTAGACAAGAAATACATATGATAGAATACAAAAATAACTACTTATGTATACGTAATATTTTTAATTGGATTGTTTTACTTTACTATGCCTATCGGTCAATGAAATAACGAATATGTATGCAGTTCGGCTTATGTGCTATCTCAAATATAACGAGATCTATACAAAGTCAAGGTCATATTTAACACTCTGCTCTCGCTTAACAAACAAGCCTTAAAACATCGCAGCGTGTGTATTGTTTTTATGCAAGAGTATTGACAGTACTTATTAATTTAGTTCAAGAATTGTATGAAATAGCACAATAACTTTCATACACAAAAAATTAGATTCCAATCATTGTGCTATAACCACAAGACTTTCACCTAAGAATATGGGTTACCTAATATAATAAAATGTATATAGTATTTATAATTTTAATAATTTTACTATTGAAATGCCAGAATACTATATGGGTACTGTTAAACAATTTTGGGTAGGAAATAGAACAAGGATTATATTTCTCTAAACTCGATAAATAACTTGAATAAAATAAGTAAATGTAGTCACTAGTATATATTATGTATATTGGTACTACAAGAACAAAAAAGAAACAACGATTTCCAAAAGGTATAGGCATTCAATTAAATATCATGTCGACCTTATAAGGTAACCTATTAAAAACACATCAAAACGTTTATCGCCCAAGGGTTTCTTGTTTGAATAAAACAAAGGGTACATTCCACTTGGGACGTTCTGTGTATAAATTCAAATAAGAATGTTTATTATTATTTACTAAATAGTTGATGGTTTGGTGATCGTGATAGTTATTTTGAGCAATATTAATACTCGTATTACTTAATAGGTAATTTATAGTTTTGTAGGAGCCTCGGGCGCACTACTGTAGGAGTCTAGACTGACTTGGACAGCGTAACAATAAGACTCGGAATGCATAAGAAACACTGTTTATTTCTAACTCCATATATGGTATTTATATACACAAGAGATCATTCAAATGTTTGAATGACATAGAGTATTAAACAAATAAACTATAAAATACAAATTCAAACATTTCAGCCAGTCTGCCATAGAGGATGACATACTCGGTAGCTACAGTATTAATATTTTGTTGACAAATAAATATATGCATAATTTTATTTTTCTATATTTTATTATAAGACCCGTTATAGATAGTGATATTACATATATTTTATTAAAAATCAATTGCCAAATCTATGTAAACGCGTCATTTCAGAATAGCTGCACTTATTCGGCTAATTTCTTTTTGTTGTGTTTGTAATTGTCAGGATAAGATTCGTATGAAAGAAAATGTTTGAAAAATCGAATATAAGAGTGAAATGAGTGAGTGAGTGGTACAGAAAAGAGTTTTCAAAAATATTGACTGAATTGACAGATTGACGGTTAGTTGCTATTTTATGTCATTAATGGTCGTATTGTAAACCGAAGATTTATCACCTTATTTGTACCTTATTTCAATATAAATCGTAATGAAGGAAACCGTATCTTTGGCACTTTCAAATATTTTTCTAATACTTTATACGTTTTAGAGTTTGACCAAATTTTAATGGGGTATTAAATGACGATGAGGCTATCCCTAGAAAAGGATTGCCTTTTGAATGCAACACCGGAACACATCTATTTGTGCTAATGATAGATTTCCAGCAATTTATCTCAACGATTTGTTAAATTGCAGCAGTAAATATAAAAGCAGTAATATAAAAAAATACTTATTGTGTTTTTTTATTCCGACTAGCTAATACTCGCGACTTTGCTTACATTATTTATTACGTTAGTAATATATTTTATGTACACAGGAAAAAAACATAAGCACCATACTGCGTGCTCTACTACTTCATGGCAAGAAAACAGACATTGCTGAACGCGTAGTGCTTATAAAAATGCGTTTTCTTAAAACCTTAATAACTTCATATTATCATATCATATCATATTATTTGTATTATTATTATTATAGATAAGTAAAATTTGCTTTCGTTGCAAATGGAGCACACCTTTTACTTTCTCAATCGAACGCATTTTACAGTGCCTACAGGCATAGGTGTATTTTGCTAATACGTTAACATGTACTATAATCTAATTCTATGAGTTATAATTTAAAAATCAGTGTAATCGTTATATAGACATTATGATCTGTTAAACGATACTGGTATTACAGAACTGATTAAATTTGAGCCTTAATAGTGTGCTGTAGAAATCAAGTGGCGGTTATTGCTTGATTAGATATCAAATTCAAGCAATTAAGCTTTGAAATGCTAAAGTTAATATTTTGAATTGTTTTGCATACCTACGGTATACATTTTTATAATAAAAATAGTTGTCAATAAATAAAATATTTTTGTAGTTATGGCAATTATTGCGTAAATGTTAGAACAATCCAACTTAATAGAGACAATACTTTATAACAGCTAAATCAGTCATTAAATATAGTCATAATTGACAATTACTGTATCATGATTAACAAGTACAAATTGTCTTTAATACTATTTATATTTCTTGTCTAACTTCTCCAAAGAATTGTGACAACACTTACAATGTCATTGACCTATTACACTTACTGCTGCTAAGTTGCCGCCACCACATCAAACCAGATGTCCTGTTCAACGCCTTCTAAATTATTTATATGTAATCAGTATTACGAATATTAAAATCTTATATGCCAGTATTTTTTAAATTCTTATATTTAAATCTGGATTTGAATATAAATATAATAATAATGCATGACATGGGACGCTTTATAAGTCTTTTATGATTTAATTGTGGATAAAATTCAGTTGATATAAATTATCGATAATATATGCGTAGGTAGGCATAATCTAAACAGTATTAGCAATTAATTACCTACACATAAATCTATCATCTCTATAAATATCTATCTATATAAATGCGTAGATATTTTTTAAATTAAATTTTCAGACAGGAATAATACACTGTAATTATAAATTAAATTGTTATCGCAGTAAGTACATTTAACAAATAATTATACCCATTTCAACCTCGAATGTTAAACAATGATGGTCTCACATAGGCTTATGAATAAATAAACAAGTGTTTATACAATGTCTGGCCGGGATTAAAATTCAAATATTCTGACAAGTCAATCTACGGTGGTCCCGGGCGATCCCGGCCGGCACCCGCGCACGGACTTAACGGCCGCTCTACAGATGTAGTATAACCGTAAACAAAAGAAGAATATCTCTATAGAATATACCATTCAAATTATATCTAATAATTATTTGCACACAGATACTTGAAGCGATTATGGCTGAGTGGTTCAAATCCTTACAAATAAGCCGGAACTAGCGAAGAAACGTCTTGAAACCATATCGTGGTGATACGGCTTTTTCTAAGCCCGTCTAGCTAGCTTTCTCAGTATGAAAATCTGTCACCAAACACCCATAAGTGTATTCCGGCAGCTGCACTTGAGAGCCAATCCCTCTAGGTGTGTTTACCAACTTTGGGGTGTAAGGGGTGTCGAATAACATCTAAGACTTGAGACACTCAAGCCAACCTCACCTGCGCGTGGTGCGCCCTGCTGAATAACGAACAAGGTATATGGCGAAGTATATGGCGAGGTATAAGGTATATGGCGAAAAAGCCCGTCATAGTGATTCGCTTCTACGGGTCGCGTTTCGGGATCGGCCTGTGCATATCCAGCTTTTCGCAGGCCGGCATGACAGCGGTGACCGGCGATGGATAGTGTGTCACTCGGTGGTCGCCATTGTTTTTAGATTGTATTGTGCTTACCCTCAGGCATAGTGCAGTCATTTTGCCGTGCTACAATTTAAAAAAAAACTTCGACAAAATAATTGTACCGAAATTGATTGATTTTAGCAGTTAACCTGCAAAAATCAACCCTATTTCATTATTCATTAGTATTTTTCCTAGGCCTGTTAGTAAAACAATAGACTATTACTGGTTTCAGCATGAATGGGCCGGCTCGTCCGGGGTAGTACCACCCTCTCATAGAAAACCGACGTGAAGTAACAGTGCTTGCATTGTTGCGTTTCGTTCGGTCAGTGAGAGCGCCGGAGGCCCACCTCCCTTCCCTTCTCCTCTTTCTTCTCCCTCTCCCTCCCCTAACCCTTCCCCCCAAAGGGTGGCAACGCACTTGCAACTCCTCTGGTGTTGTTAGTGCCCATGGACGGTGGTGATCACTTAAAATCAGGTGGCCCACCTGTTCGTTTGCTACCTATGACATAAAAAAAGCGGCTAATTATTTTGTACAGTAATATTAATTTCGCTACACACAATAGGTTTGTCTGTAAATTTCAGGTGTTCTGTAACTTCAATGCATTTGCATACGTTATAATACCGAAACTGTGAATGTAGGATTAATATGTAATCCAGACTCGGTTTTGTGTTTAGTATCAGTATCAGTAGTTTCTTGTAATTAATAACATCGTGTAACGTACAAAAATTTAACGATAGAAATTATCAAGTTTATATTTATACATCACTAATAAATATCTTTATTAATAGTTATTTCTAACCTCAATCTGCCCTTTAAATATTATGCAAATGTATACTGTAAAGCTAATATAATTAAAAGGCCGACTACTTTATTAACAAAAATTAATACGTCAAAATCAAACACAAAGGACGCCATATTTGGTCGGAAAGCATGTTAGAACACGCACCGCTAACAGAAAATAAGGGACACACAGAAAGACAGGAAGGGTCTGTGCAAGCGGGATGGAAACAAAATAGGCTATTGAATAAAAGAGAAGGGGATAGTGACGCGATGATTGAACGCGCCACAAGAAAAATGATCACCCGTCAAGCGGCGACTGAGAGAAACTACCCCTAGCGGGCGAGAACGAGATGGGTATACTTTACATTTGAATGTGGGAATGAAACGGAATGTGCCAAAATAGGGGTGACGTACAGTGATGGATTATGCTTTTCTCTCTAAAGAAGGGAGGGGCTCACAGGTCGTTATGGAAAAAGCTGAGGGAAGTGGGGACCAACATGTGTCGGAGACGTCGACCGAACCGATGGTGTCCTTAATTGATTTCTGTATGAATCTAAAAAATTAGTACCCAATTCATTACTTTTGGTATACCTAGGTTTCTTTTTAATATCTTAATTATGCATTAAACATAATCATCAGGGTTATAAGCAAGGTTTGACATAATTAATTAAAGATTCATAAAGCACGTGACTAGGTAATCAATATTTTGAAATTTAATTTCTCGTCTAATATTCACTAAATTACTTACAGCCAATTATCGCTATAATATAGGTCGTTTAATTTGAAGGACTACGCTTAAAAAATATTTTATTTGTTTATGTTTCGTAGTTAGTTTTATGATAGTTTAATAACTATGGTATTTATATGATGTATACTGATCCGAATTTTTTAGGAAGCTTTAGGAAGCTATACATTATTTCTGAGTGTTATAAATTGTATTTTATTATAAAACATTATAGAAATAAACAGGTACGAAGTCACAAGCGATTGATATAACTTACACAATAGATGTAGTAAGTAAAATATATATAGATATGTATTATATAACTACTAAATACAATAGTTAAACTGGTTATAATTAATATAATACGTAATGAGAAGTATATATAATTATTTGATTGATTTTAGATCACTTTTCATTAAATTCGCCCAATATTAGTCTTCCAATTTAGATATCATATTTATTTATTATATTACATCTGTGAGTGATCATTAATTTATGTGATATAGTTATCTTTTTATATTCTAATATTTACAATGCAAAAATATATATGTTAAAGGTATATGTAAAATTGGCAAATATAGGAAATATACGAAAATTATAGAAGGCTTTCGATTTCTTATTTTCTAATTAAAGTATTGTGTGCACCTTATAAGTATACTTTTAAATGTGAAGACATTTATCTAGAGTACGTGTTAATGTGTAGTAGTGTTCCCAACAACGTAGAGGTATTTGACCCCTCGTATTAAAAATTTTACGAGGGCCACCTAAAGTGCCACTGACAGACGCGCCTTTGTCCACTTCGAAGGGCGCTTATTGTTTTATGCTTTTGTTGTGTTAAAATTTAAATCCTTAATTATTCATAGAATTGTTGTGGACGACAATATTTTCACAATAGGGCCCAGGGTTTCGCGAGGGAGGTAATCGGACTGATTAATAAATTGTCAAGTTGAATCCAGTGTTAGAATATAAATTGTTGCCGCAAATATTTCATGCTATTATTGTGGCGAGAACCGACTCATTGTTTTACGAAATGTCATATCTCATTCTGTCACCTGATTGTTTCGGTTTATATTTTAATAAAGGTTGTCTTACGTTTGGCTCCCTGAATCCAATGGATTTTACACATTCATATAGATTTAATGTATTTAGCATTGAGCTTTCATAATCAACTGAAACCCATTGCTTGAATATTATTGTAATTCATCCTGATTAAGTGGTATCTGGGTAAGTATACAATCTCTGTAACTTAAATCTATTCCATCCATACTCAATATTTTAATAGTAAGAGACCGCTTTTGTAAAACTAATAAATTTTATCAGACTCATTCGGTACCTTCTTGATTATTTTTTTATTTCATATCGGTATAACAAAGATACTTGATATCTAATACTCAAACTACCTGCGTAGATACCTACTCTACCTAGAGAACTGAGATTTGAGATTATGTCAAAGGCACATTTTTGTTTGTATAGGTTACCATTTTCTACTTATTTGATTTATCATTTTTAAAGTTTGTAATAAAGATTATAACTTGAAAACATCGTTTATTCAATTTTCGATGAACCTAACAAAATTAGAGCTGAAATAAAATTTTAGAAACAATTTTTTTTCCTGGATAATGTTTTTCCCAAATGCTGGCTTAGAGTAAAACTCCTGTAAGTATGAAAACTTACTTGTTGCTAAAACATGCTAAGATAGACATGTTCTAGTTACATATAATTACATAGTATAAAACAAAGTCTCCTACCCCGTCTGTATGTCTGTCTCTTCGCGATAAACTGAAAAACTACTAAACGGATTTTCATGCTGTTTTCACCAGTAGGTACAGTGATTCATGAGGAACGTTTTGGTATATAATTTGTCAAGGATTTTTTTTATAATCAGGGCGGGACAACTTCTGCCAGGCCCGCTAGTTTCTATATAATTCTAAAACATGTTTTACACAACGATAATCTACATAATGAAAATGCGAACTGCAATTTGGCTCAATTACGTCAAAACTACTGAACGACCGATTTATTGTTTGGTATTAGATTGACCCTTTGGCATTTTTTAAAGTTTAACGAAGCGGATGGGCATCACCCAGTTTTAATAGAAAATTAAGTACAAACGTAAATATAATGTATAATCACTTATTTCACATGTAATATCGTAACATATAACAAAATTTGATATCCAAATTGTAAAACAGCACCACAATCTGGCACCGCTCGTTCATTCGTAAAATAAATTAATTTATCCAAGAAGGAAGATGTAAAAACTTCCAAACAGCTATTACGTTTATTGTGAACCATTATATTAATCATCGGCGAAATTAATTTTTCATTTGGACAAATCGCCGAGAGGTCCCGTACAAATGTTTTGGGGCTTGATTGATAACGCCAAGCTTTAGATAAGAATTTTCCGGGCAAAACTCGGTCACTTTTCGATTCAATTTGGTTCAATATTATAAAATGATTTTTTACTTTATGGAATGTTATAAAATTAGTGATATGTAATAAAAAAACGGCAATGTATATTTTAATGAAAGCAGAAAAATATTCAAGAATTATGTTAAAGGCTATTTGGCAATAATGTTGTTGTTTATTTATAACTTAACTAGCTGCCTGCCCCGACTTTGTACGGGTGTAATGACGAAGAAAATGATACAAAATCTTTTTTGTACTATCATGTATTGAAATATGCTAATAATTATGAATAAACGCCAATCTGTCAATTCTGTTAATATTTTTGTGGTATTCTATCGTATTATGTCTCACTTACTCACTACAAACTTTTGCACGTTTTCCTATGATATTAAAAATATTTTCTTCTGTACAAACCATGTCCTGAGAATTAAAAACACGACAAAAAAATAATTAACCAAATATATCCGTTAGTTAGTTAGTATAGCGGTTGTAAATTGTCGCTCTTATATACACTGGACTCTTGATTTTTATTTATAGACTAATAAATAGGAATGGCTGCATGTATTGCCAAATGCACAAATTTGAATGAAAGTGGACATGCTGTTGTTATTTGTATGTAACTTAAATATAGTCACAATGTATGAACGACTTAAGAATGTTAAGACTGGAAATGTATTCTAAGTCAGTTGTATTTATGTTATTATTCTATTAAAAAAAGTTTTATTTTAGCTATAATTGCTATCTGTAGATACAACCTGTAGATACCTGAAACTTAATATCTGAATTAATCTTATAAAGTTATCATCCAATTTATTTCCAAATACATTTGTTCATTTTCAAAATTCAAAATTTCACTTTTTATATACGTTTTATTCTATAACCACAAATCCAACTGATGTTAAAAGATGTGGTCTAAGACGAATATGCTAGACCTATAGAGAAGACTAAATCTCAAGTGGAGTTGCCAGAACACATCAA
This sequence comes from Antheraea pernyi, assembly GCA_015888305.1. NCBI lineage: Eukaryota > Metazoa > Arthropoda > Insecta > Lepidoptera > Saturniidae > Antheraea > Antheraea pernyi. The sequence continues at coordinate 104,723 of MU159445.1, read as the reverse complement.
CAGGTGCTTGACATAGATTTTGAACTTGAATGTAGTAGCTAGCAGACTTAGAAAAAGCCTTATCACCATGCTATGGCGTCATCAGGATATATTCCTTTACCGAAAGTTTTTCTGTAAGTGGTGAAGCCACGTTGTTAGTAGTAAAGCCACGCTGTGAGTAGTAGAGCCACGTTCTAAGTAGTAGAGCCACGTTGAAGCTATTACTGGTCTGAACATGGATAGGTCGACTCGTCCGGAGTAGTACCACCCTTTCACAGAAACACCGACGTGAAGTAACAGTGCTTGCATTGTTGCGTTTCGTTCGGTCAGTGACAGCGCCGGAGGGCCACCCTTTCCCCAAACACAGGCTGGCAACGCACTTGCAAATCCCCTAGTATTGTTAGTGTCTATGGACGATGTTAATCGCTTAACATGAGGTGACCCCCCTGTTTGTTTGCCTCCTATGACATAAAAAAAATGATTCAAACCTTAAATTTCCTAACGCATAAGTCACGAAGCCTGTAACTAAACCTACAGTATTATATAAGTGACATTAGCATAATGCTTTTGCATCACAACTCATCAGCATATTCATAATCCACAACAGTCAAAAGGTGTGAAAAATATACTATACTGTATAATTGATTTAACGCTCATTGTGCAGAAGTCTCGCCGCATAACCGTCTCATTAACGATTCAAGAGAGCAAATTGTGCTACCTAATTACAACTGAATGGGTAAAGACAAAACAGTATTTATGTTCACCAATTTATCACACAATGACACGATGTTTCGGCCAGCGCTGAACACTGCGTCCACAATGAAACCGAGAAACCAAAAATCGATTTTAAAACTATTTAACATAAAGTCATATGCATTTCACTAACTTTACACACTTTTGAAGTAACATAAATGTATATAAAGAAACAGTTAAATTGTATATGCAGTAATGAATATTGAAAGAGCTCGTAAACGTCTAGTTTGACTTCTTTATTTTAATTAAGCCATTTAGTAGATTAATCGGAATTGAGATTTATATCTCGCATTAAGTGCAGTTTAATTGGTATTAAGTTGAATAATTTTAAACCGCTTTTTATGCTTATTTGATATTTTAATATGAAGCTAATGTTAAATTTTAATAGTAGTTTTATTTACGTATCGCGAGTTCAGAGCGTAGTATAAAGATACATAAATAAATTCAAAGGCACAATTTTGTATACCATTATTTCAATCCAAATTAAGAACTAGCTAAATGCTTGATATAAATAAATCCCAGACACAAACCTGACAATTATGTTCATCACACAAAAGAGTGCAAAAATGTCAAATTGGGAAGATGCGTTTTATTAAACAGAACATTATTAATATCGGGGATGTCGGTGTGTATCATAGTATTCTGTCAGAATATCGGACTGTTGCAAATAGCTGTGTATATTGCCTGTATATTTAGGCTTTGTAGTTAGGCTATTTGCGTTTTTAGAATTAAGAGTTTTAGTTCTATATAGATATACATTACGATGGGACTGGCATGTCAAAAGTTATAAAAGTCCCCTAAACAAAAAGAGAAAGTTCATCACACAAAAGAGTGCAAAAATGTCAAATTGGGAAGATGCGTTTTATTAAACAGAACATTATTGATATCGGGGATGTCGGTGTGTATCACAGTATTCTGTCAGAACCGATATCGGACTGTCGCAAAAAGCTGTGTAGTATATTTAGGTTAAGTAGGCTATTGATGTTTTTAGATTTAAGAGATCTAGTTCTATATAGATATACATTACCATGGGACTGGCATGTCAAAAATTATAAAAGTCCCTTAAACAAAAAGAGAAAAAAAAACACAAAAGTAGGCTATCTGCGGAAAATGAATCCGCGACCTCTATACCCGATAGTAAGGCTTACAACCACTGCACCTTGAGCTATTAGGTGGTAGTGTTATATAAAGCAAAAACTACTGAATTGCAGAAATCAATACCCATGTTGTTATTGCAAAAGCATAAGATACATTTTTCTTCTATTATTTTATTTTCGAAGTAAAATTAATCATACGATATTTTGTTGACACCGCAATCCATTATACATGAGCATGCGATTATTTTGATAGATCCATGTGAATATAAGCATCAGCACTCCCCTAAAATCTCGAAATCGAACAAAGGGAACACGTGAGACTCCCTTCGCATCAGAGGCTAATGCTCACCCCACACAGAGGAAGGAGAGATGTAGAGAAAAATACGTATTTATAGCAAATACTCGTACTCAAACAGTCCTACATTGTATACGCGTCAAATAAATGAGTCTCATTTTTCGTGCTGTCAAAAAAATCTGAATGGAAAAGGAAACGCGCCGGCGAAAAAACGGCAGGCTACGTTGTTATTATTTCGTTTTTAATGTAATACTGATTTGGGATGTTTCAGATTAATTGCATCTTACCTGAGGTGGCGGCAAGGGTGACGTGACTGAAAGAGTTCTCGGGACGCTGATCGATCGCCGAGCGCAGATTGAAAGGAGAAACGTGAAAGGTAATTATTCATTTGGCGACTAGAATAGAGGACACTTTTGTACCTTTATCTTGGATTTTTTTTCACAAGTTTTGCACGAAATTTGCAAATCAATAGATGATGTGACACGCCGATTAGTCTTGCGTAACGCGTTTAGCAACTTTTTGATTCGGTTCAGAATGTTTAGGAAACTATAGATATGATAATCGTGTAGATAAAGTCGTAATAAAAAACGTATTTTTCTTTTTAATTTTAAATTGAAATAATGTATTTGTTGAAATAAATATAAATATGTAGAACACTTCAATTAAATACATACTGTTAACAATTAAAAATACACTTTTAAAATCTTACTAACCTACAACTTTGGTTTACCATATATATAAAAAAACTTGCAAAAACTGAACAATGCAATAAAATTAGAGAGACACAAGAACTTGAAAAAAATTGCATGCCGATTTCTTGCACAATAGGCGCCAAAAACCCGGAAGAATGCACAAAAGTTAACAATGAAATAGGAGCACATGTGATCTTGACCTGATTTTATGAAACACCATCAAAAGGACTTCTGACGCCAGGAGCCTTTTGTCTCAACGGCATTTTATGATTTATGAGATGCTTTATGATGGCTCATTTGAATACTCGAACGTGTGCCTTGCACATTTTAACTCCTATACAAGTTTTTTACTGTAGTTGCACTGCGCAATGCCTTAACATTTGAATGGGCATTTGGTTACCAGATTAGTTCTCTATGAAGCGAAACTAGACTTGTGTAAACAACGAGTCACATTGACTCATTAACTTATATTCTATGTCCGTTAGTCGTAAAGAAAAGAAAAGCCTTATTATGAATGTGAATAGTATGCTGTTAAAATAATGAAAGTGAAGTGATGAATTACAGAAATTTCATAGATTTTTATCATTAGTTAACTCTAAATTTAAAATATGTAAGTATAAAATAAAACCTATAGTTCGTAGTAATTTATACTTTAAATAAACAAATATAGCGACGAACTCTATACATTTTTTTTTTTTATGTCATAGGTGGCAAACGAACATGTGGGTCACCTGCTGTTAAGTGATCACCACCATCCATGCACACTAACAATCCCAGAGGAGTCGTAAGTGCGTTGCCATCTTTCGGAGGGAAAGGGTGAGGAGAGAGGAGAGGGGAGGGGAGATGGGTCTCCGGCGCTCTCACTGACCGAGCGAAACGCAACAATGCAAGCACTGTTACTTCACGTCGGTTTTCTATGAGAGGGTGGTACTACCCCGGGCGAGCTGACCCATTCATGCTGAAATCAATAATAGTTTCAGCGTGGCTCTACCACCATCACCACCATAAATATATCTGAAAAAAAATACTCTCAGACACTTTAGCAACAATGCCAGAACAAACTTTCTGCGTTATTGGCTGCTTGCTGGTTAGTTAGCAAATGGTTGCTTATCTTCACGCTTATACATATATGTACACTATTACACGTAAAACTACTAGGCCGAATATGACAAAATTTGAAATTTGTTATGATAATTATATACTATAGCAATACATAAAAATATTTTACATACGTATACATAAATTTGTATGTCTATCTCTTATCTATATATCTATACTTATAAAAATGAATTTTAGTATATATAGGCATATGAGACATTGATAAATTTCAACCTGTATGATCGCCATAACACATACACCAAAAAAGAAAGTTAAAGCACATTTAAATATATATTTTTAAGAAGAATATTTATAAAATATCCATTTATCAACTCAAGTATTCCGTAAAAATAATAATTAATAAGTAGCAAATAATAAAAATAGAGTCGCGAACACAAATGTTTCACAAAATAAAGAATTTTCTGCTTTTAAGAAATAAATATCCAAATGAAAACAATAAATCATATTGTTAGATTTAAAAACAATAAATGATGTCTTCAACTAACCGATTGTTATAAATAAAATTACAGGCGGGCTAGGCGGCGAAAACTGGCAAATTATAGTCTGTGACCACAAGACATTGGCCGCGGTTAGCTTGGCTAGATATAGATAAGTGAGATTGGGGTATTCTTGAAGACCGATTACGTAATCAAAAGGTTGTGATGATTTGGATATAATACATATTCTTCTATCTTCTATCAATATAGTATAATGGAATTATAGTTATCTATACTAATATTATAAAGAGGTAAAGTTTGTAAGTTTGTGACGTTGTAGGGGGTAATCTCAGGAACTACTAGTCCGGTTTGAAAAATTCTTTCAGTGCTATATAGCTCATTTATAGAGGAAGGTTATAGGCTATATATTATCACGCTAAGACCACTAGGAGCGGAGCATCAGTGAAGAGTATTTCAAAATCGGGGTTTTTTTTCCTCTGAGTGCTTCCGCTGCGTGTTAGCGTTAGCCCAAAGTAACTATCGAACGAAGTCGCGGGTAGAGGCTAGTAATTAAATAAAACTAATGATTTTGGTGTATGTAGAACTATAAATATTCGATGTGGACTTATTCGTAGATGGTTCTAGACTACTTATTCTTTGGATTTAATTGAACCCTTAGTATTTTTAATGCCCAATGAAACGGGCGGGAGTCAGAGAGTAGGTATGTTTATATTATCACAAAAACATACGTGTTTACGTCTAATACTCATTAATCGACATTTTTATATTCTGCCTAATAATAATTAATGAACCTAATTATTACAATCCTATTATTTATATTATAAACTAGTTTTTAGACACGGCTTCTTTAGCATTACTATAAATTTGACCTATCCTGCGGGAACATTGTTTTTTTCTGATTTAAAGATAAGCTATATTCTTTTATATATCTACAAAACTCATAACAATTAGTTGAGAAGTTAAGGCACGACATAGCGACAAACAAACAAACTTACTTTCGAATTTATGATATTACTAAAGATTAATCAAAAAAAAGTAATCTTGTACGTTTATTGCGTAGCTCTTCAATTGAATATATCTATTATATTTCAAATAATAGGATCCAATTTGTACTACCATTGCGACCTCCGTAAATTGCTAGGTCCTAAAGTAGTAGACTACACGTCTATAATTATTAAGGACGTATAGAACTCTGGTTGACACTTAGCGCTAGTATTATGTAAATAATGATTACACTATATACTCGTACATGGATAACGTGGAACGGAGTAATGTAATAAAATCGAATTACTTTTTAATATATATCTTCCTGTCTGTTTATGGTTTGTAACATACTCACGTAAACTATTACTCCGAATTAGATGTTTTTTTTTAGTTAAATAAAAATGAACATTAATAAAAATGAACAAGATAAATATACTTGGCACCTATTTGCTATGTATTGCTTATCGCGATCTTTATACAAGAAGCATTTTTATACATACTTTTTCGAAGATTCCAATGCCTTAAAATCATCAAGTTTGATCCCGGAACGTCTCAATATCCAAGTAACGAGTTGCCCATTAATATAGGGATGTATCGCGAGATAACTTTATTCTGGTAGCCGACTGCTTTGTATGCGGCGGTCCATGCGTCCGTCATTACCGTTCTACCAACTTTTGTTTACATCCTTATTATGTAATTTTCAACTTTACTGCTTTGTGATAAAACCTATGTAAGGTATAAAGTTATGTTTGCAATTGTAGTCCTCTCACTATTATCTTATTGGTCAACCATTACTCCTAAATTTAAACTCTTCATTATAATGCCGCAGTGAGAAAACTGGCGATAACAGACAGGCACGTGAATAAAATATAGGTAATGAATTCTGATTAACGTTAGCTGTACCTTTATAGATAGATACATAAATAAGAGATAAAGAAAGTCGCTGAGACGTAGAACTTTAATTTAAAAGTGACATATTATAATGAAGTGGTATCTAAGAACATATTGTAGTATGTATTGTTTGTGATCTTTTTGTATGTACCTTATAAATAGGTACAGTTTTTATTAGTAATTCTAATATACCTCAAAATTATAATGGTATAATAAAAAAATTATGACTATATACGTATATTCTTTTTTTTCTATGCTGGCAGAGCCACGCCGAAACTATTACTGGTTTCAGCATGAATGGGTAGGCTCGCTCGGGGTAGTACCCTCTCATAGAAAACCGACGTAAAGTAACAGTGCTTGCATTGTTGCGTTTCGTTCGGTCAGTGTGAGTGCCGGAGGTCCATAACCCCTCCCCTCTCCTCTCTCCTCTCCCTCTTCCTCCCCTAACACTTCCCTCCAAAGGGTGGCAACGCACTTGCGACTCCTCTGGTGTTGTTAGTGTTCATGGACGGTGGCGATCACTTAACAGTAGGTGACCCACCTGTTCGTTTGCCACCTATGACATAAAAAAATAATTCAATAACAATTATTAATATAATCAAATTAAATAGTATAATAAAGAAAAGTATGAGCTACCAAAAATACATTATACAATTTAGAAGCTTTTGAAAATGAACGTTGCATGTGTTAAGTTCCAAAGTATTGTGTAGACTAAACACATCATTTTGAAAAGGTCAGCGTTATTATATTCCAGGGTTTGCTTTCTCAACGACGGTAATTTGTGAGATGCTGTTCAAAGCCAAGGTTTAGTCGATCATTAGGACTTTGGACAAGATAGCCAAACAATATTGTTTACGTCGATTTACTTACATTCAAGATATTTAGGGTTAAAGGTAAGATACTTTTTATCATAATTGAATGCATTCTTCGGTAAATTACCTATTTCGCTACATTTGCTGAGACTTCAAATGTTTTTGAAGTGTAAATTTTTTTAGGCGCATCGGGCAGTATTTTGGCGGGAGGTAAATTTGTAATTTCGCGTCATGACATGCTAGTAAGTGTGACTGCTCGCATTGCGTTTGCGCGACTTGCGTCAGACTAGCGACGCGTAGTTTTTTTTTTTTTATAGGTGCACGGCAAAATGACTGCTCTGTGCCTGATGGTAAGCACAATACAATCCAAAAACAATGGCGACCACCGAGTGACACATTATTCGTCGCCGGTCGCCGCTGTCATGCCGGCCTGTGAAATGCTGGATATGCACAGGCTGATTCTGAAACGCGATGCGCAGAAGCGAATCACTATGACGGGCTTTTTCACCATATACATGGTGGTTGCAACCCAGTCAGGCTGTAAAACCCATAAGTATAGGAGCCTGTGTTCATCTAATATTGATACTTTGTATTGAGATTATGCAGCCAATCATATATTAATTATAAACTGTATAAGAATATAATTATTGTTCCAAGTGCCAATAAACGCATAACTAGACTAATGATAATAATTTCAATTTACAAATTATAACATTTAAATAATATACACTATAATTAAATTAAAAAATCAACATAGAACACAGTTATTCTATTGTATTGAGTTTTCACTTCTGCCGGCAGTCCTTATAACTGTCTCGATTATTTTTTATAACTTGCATTTACGTTTTAATAATTGTAATGAAAAATTTAAATACAAAGAATAACAATGGTCGGAAAGTACATGAAAAATCAAACGAGAAATTCGACACAATTAACAAAAACTTAACGTTAAATATATCTCAGGTTAATCGATAATTTTTACCGCGCAAACTGAAATCGATTACCGACAATCGATATCTGCACCGGCGAGGAGGTTGGAGAGGGAGCGGGCACGGTTGTCTCTGCACCAGGCGTTGACTAATCGAGGCGCGTCCGCGCGGAATAAGACTGATTGCACCGAAGCTCGCCTATGCCTGCCTGCTATGTGGTTCGCCCGAGCCCTCCTACCTACACAAGCCGACATTATTTAAGAAATCAGCTCGCTCGAGCGGCAACAAAGGGAATTTTTACCGCTCGGGCTACGTCTTTTTTGAAGATTTTATTACGTTTTTTTGGAATTTTCAACTTACTTCATTCATCGAGAACTTCGATTTAAATACTCATGTTGTTAATTTTTGTACATATCCGGACTATAATTATAGTTAAGCATTCCTATTCGCCAAACGAAATTTGTCGTGTGCGGAGAGCAAATTTTTGACTTACGGGCCAGGATTACTATCTCTGTAGTTTATAAATAATTAAATAGTTTTTAATTAATTATACAAGGAAATAAGATACTTTTTTTAATGTTTACTATAATTATTTGAAAATTAAAGATTAACAGTTTTACTGATCGAGTGGCTTGACCATGGTGTAATATCGATTCGCAGGTTTGAATCTAGGAGAAAATTTAAGGATGTTCGATGGGATTCTGGCCGTTTTTTGCCCACAAGGATTAGTAGATGTCAGTACTTTTGAATGTAGGACTGGATGTATTTTGTATAGGGAGATACGTTATAATATACTCCCTACAAAGATCGCATGGTTGAAGGTCTTGCAAGTAAATTTTATATATTGAATGAACATAAAAAAAAGCTTTCACAGATAACGTTAGTAAATATCAGGAGGTAGATTTTGTTTTTTTTGGCGTCTATTTGGCGTATCTTCAGATTATCGTATACTTCGTCGCGGGTAGCACGAGACAGTCAAATAATGAGATGAATTATTAATTTTCAAATTTAAATACCGTGAAAAAAAATCATAATATTTGCAAAAAACATACATAAGTATGTATACATAATATGTTAGGCTTTACGTAATCAATAACTGCATATTTAAATCCATAATTTCCATTCACTGGCGATGAAGCAAAATATTGCGAGGGAATCTGCACTTGAGATATGTTCTTGTAGTAGGAATGTATCAGGTATAATAGAACTTTGAGTTTATTAGCGTTTGAAATTTACAATACTTCATGAATAACTCTGATGTTTATTCCGTGACTTCACTCAGAAAGAGGCCATTAATACTTTGTAAATTTTCTCTTATTTCAAACTTACATATAAATAAATAAATGTATTTATTCATACTTCCTAACATTGTACGTACAGTCCTTTTTTTTGGCCGCTCTGAATATAGTTGTGCAGAACACAAAATTAGGTACATACGTATTACATTACAGGTATATATAACATCGAGACAGTTTAAGAATAAATAAATACCAATTTTAGTGGCATATAATGATATTTTAACTTTGGTTTGAATTACTCTTGACTATATTCCACGCAATCCCTAACTAACAACTATATTCCAATGATATTATAACTAATACGTACGTCATTAGGGCTAGGCCAGCTAACTTATTTTTGAAGGCTGCCCTCTCAATCCACCCGTATCTAAACCACATATAACTATTTCTTTTTCACACTTCCACATTTTATCTAAGACAGTGTGGCGTTACAATATAATTTTACGCATGTGTGCGTTATCGTGCCATTTGTTTTGTCAAAATATCATTTACGTAACGTAGGTATCTCTTTAATTATAATATAATTGTTATATTCAGATTGACGAGGACTGTAGATACTATTTAAAATGTCAGTACAGGTTTTGTAATCAAATGTATGCTTATCTATAGTTACACACACTTAAGATAACCCAATAGAGTAACACAGTCATAATTTAATTTATTAATGATAAGTAACGTTAATGTTGAAATTTTTATCTATCACAGTGTAGCGAAGTGTTATAATTAATTATAAAAGTGATCTATCACTGTCCACTTCCAATCTGATAAATGTTAAAAAAAACGGCCTTACACTTTTATTATGTACCTGTTATTAAATTGTTGCACTAATAATTAGATATTCATATCACGTTCTTATCTACAGATATGAAAAAGAAAACACTTAATTAGAGTTCAAGTGGATGTGCTATCCAGCTAATTAACGCAGATATGAAAAGCAATTGAAAGAGGTAGAATTTTTCGTCTTGCCTTACTAATATTCAAGGTAAACAGCAATAGGTAAATAAATACACAAACAGAGATGACCACCGACAAGTTTATATTCTATCGGCACACGTTGATATCATATTGGTTTGCAAACCTCTCAGTAGCGGGTTATATATTAGCTGAGCTTTCTTTTTTTAACTGATTACACGCTGTTGATACTGCTTTAAAGCTTCACCACAAGCTTCAGCAAGTGACAAATAGTTCTAAGTGCCGAATCTCGGCTTGGGTTGTTACCTTGTATGCAATATAACGAATCAAGCTAAATTACCCATGTGAGCTAAGCTCAACATACATGTATACGTTGATGGGAGACCTATACATGCACACATTCATGTGATCCACACGAACGTGTATATGTATTTCGATCCTGAGAATTCACACTTAAGATAACCCAATAGAGTAACACAGTCATAATTTAATTTATTAATGATAAGTAACGTTAATGTTGAAATTTTTATCTATCACAATGTAGCGAAGTGTTATAATTAATTATTAAAGTGATCTATCACTGTCCACTTCCAATCTGATAAATGTTAAAAAAAACGGCCTTACACTTTTATTATGTACCTGTTATTAAATTGTTGCACTAATAATTAGATATTCATATCACGTTCTTATCTACAGATATGAAAAAGAAAACACTTAATTAGAGTTCAAGTGGATGTGCTATCCAGCTAATTAACGCAGATATGAAAAGCAATTGAAAGAGGTAGAATTTTTCGTCTTGCCTTACTAATATTCAAGGTAAACAGCAATAGGTAAATAAATACAAAAACAGAGATGACCATCGACAAGTTATCGGCACTAATTGCTAACGTATTGGTCTGTAAACATCACAGTAGCGGGTTATATATTAGCTGAGCATTCTTTTTTTAACTGATTACACGCTGTCGATACTGCTTTAGAGCTTCACCACAAGCTTCAGCAAGTGACAAGTAGTTCTAAGTGCCGAATCTCGGCTTGGGTTGTTACCTTGTATGCAATATAACGAATCAAGCTAAATTACCCATGTGAGCTAAGCTCAACATACATGTATACGTTGATGGGAGACCTATACATGCACACATTCATGTGATCCACACGAACGTGTATATGTATTTCGAATCTGAGAATTCCGACTAAAGCAAACTAACCAAAAACTGTGTGTACTTATGTACACGCGTTAGAAGTTATATTTCTTTGGCGTAACAAGATAAAAGTCTTTTCAAAAAAATTTTCTTTCGCCTTAATCTACGTTTGTAGAAAAAACGACACTAACAATAGAAAAAAGGTATTTAATACGTTGAAAGATGTAATACAAAGAAATACAAAGAAACAAAATGTTGACTATAGCTAACTTCAGGGTGTCGGATTTTCGTGACGGTGTGCGCGTGCATCGTAAAAGTGTACTCTCATCATTTTTCCCTAACGCGCCAAAAGAAGTATAACTTGAAAAACTGGAAATTGTTAAATACCTTTATGTGTTGTAATATTAATACAGTAATATAAATTACATGATAATTATCATAACCTTTTCTTGTTTTCATAATCCTTATCATCTCAATCAAACGTTTTTATAATGTTTATATAATCCGCGTAAATATTTACACACATATGATTGTAAAGATCACATAGTGTTATATTGAACATTTAAAATGTATACCTACTTACTAATAGTCTATTTTATTTTTCAAACAATTCATCTGTTTCCTTGATCATAAATTGAAATAAGATATTATGTTATTAAGATCAACTGTTTCTATAAAATATAGCGCTGGCGCAGCCGTGACTCGTCGATCTAAATTAAGAGGCTCGCGGAGTTTAATAGCCTATTAAGTAACTGTTATAGCGAATCTTTTAATAGATTCCTGTATACGCTGTGTTGGGTGTTATATATTAAACTATAGTTCTTGATCTAAATTGCCGAATACATTTGATGAACTCTACGTTGTATTCTACATTGTAACACACGCGTCGGAATTATATTGAACACGATCGATGCAGACAAATGGCTGTCGACACACGGCAGTATGTCTCACGCAAGAATGTGATAAAAAAATCGCAAGTTTTATTAATTAAGCCAACAATTCTATGAATCCACTTATTAAATATTATCATAAGATTATCTGGTAATCACTAAATCTCCTAAACCAATGAAGATGTAATTGCCAGATTAATAAAATACTGAACTGGAGAAAAGTTCTAGACTACCAATCGCTACGTATTTCCATAAGCAATAATAAAAAGAATAGAAAAAGACGAGCAGAAGTTGATTCACTTTTGATGCACGTAGATCTAATATATATGTAGGTATGTACTTATTTGGGGTGTAAGGGGTGTCGAATAACATCATGAGACTTGAGACACCCAAGTCAACCTCACCTGCACGTGGTGCACCCTGCTGAATAACGAACAAGGCAATGGCGAAAGCGGGTAGGGTTCTATTACAGCCATACTGGGTCGCAACCACCATGTGTATGACGAAAAAGTCCGTCATAGTGATTCGCTTCTGCGGGTCGCGTTTCGGGTTCAGCCTGTGCATATCCAGCTTTTCGCAGGTCGGCATGACAGCGGCGACCGGCGATGGATAGTGTGTCACTCGGTGTTGTTTTTGGAATGTACTGTGCTTACCCATCAGGCATAGGGAAGTCATTTTGCCGTGCAACAATTTAAAAAAAAATTTACTTCGTGTTTATTTGTTTGCGTTACCTACAGCAATGTTTCACTTTCAAGATACCGCTATTCAGTTGAAAAAAATACCTTATGGCATTAAACTCGTTAATGCATGTACTGAAACGTACAATCAAGTATTCATTCATTAGTTTATTATTTTATTTTAATCCAGTAAAAAAATATACTATATAGTCTTCATTGATAATCAAAAGTATTATACCCACGTGATATAAATTGCGATAGTATATAATCTACTTATATATAAATAGTAAAATAAATCTAATATAGATTGCTTCAACGTTAACACAAAAAATGAAAAATCATAAAAGTAAAACCGTCATTGCTGATATAAATTGCCTAGCTGATACGTATTGTGAAGCCGTAGAATCTGAAATTATGAAAGTTAATTTTAAAATATACTGATGATTGATTTGAGATAACAAAAAATATTACATTTTTTTTCATACTTTGCGTACAAATATTATAGTATATATATTTTAAACGGGGTAAACCAAATTGAGTTTCTTGCCGGTTCTTCTCGATGACTGGGTTGTTTTCCGAACCGGTGGTAGTTTTGACGTTCATGAGTGCCTTCTTAGGGCCTAAATTGAATAAAGTGATTTTGATTTGATTTGGGTTGAAGATATAGTATAAAGATATTTCAATTTAAAATCATAGTCATATGATAAGTAAAGGGTTTATACCAATATAAACTCAAGTAGAAACATTTGAGTTATATTTGAAATTGTTTAGAATAAATACTTACAATAAATATCCCGTACTTATGTAAAATATCAAAGACAAATAAATATTAGACTAGATAAAACTTTTTTTGTTTTTTATTTGACTATGCTATTGGCATAACGGGTCTTCACAACTTCACCGGACTGTACTGGATAAAATAAAAGCATAAAAAGACAAGCTTAAGAGTATGAAGTTTTCATTAAAGTAAGTAAAAAACAAACGAGTTATTAAAATCGTTATGCCAAATAGAAATATAATTATTTATTATGTTCAGAAACTATTATTAATATGTTTTTTTCTAGCTACATTATATAACTCGGTCGTAAACATACGAGAATCCTGTTCCATTACACGCTATCGGTATGCGGAGTACAATACTAACGAAACGCGATTCGATTGCATGCCGTGGTACATGATTCGAATGCCCGCATGCCTCACGTGGGGGCGGACTCCCCTATTATTGGACAGAATTACTTCACGTCATAGTGTCGATCTGACGGTTGATGCTAATCTCGCTTCCTGAGATGGATTTTTCGATTTAATTCTCTCTTGTATCAATCGGCTGAGTGGCTTAAACGCTCGCCTTAGTAGTCCGGTGAAGCTGTTAAGACCTTGCTAGGTCAATAGCGTAGTCATATCGAAAAAAAATTGAGTTTTATGTATGACTAGCTATGTAGGCGACTCCGTCCGCATAGAACTTAATGTAAAAAATGCTGACTAATAAAATTATCGGAGTATATTAAGTTCATTTACTAGTCTACTGTTCTCGCGTACTTAATTCGTGTCGTCATCAAAATTACAATACCTTTTGATAGAATTAACCGCTTTTAATGAAACCAAGACTAAATGTTCCTCGAGGATACCATATAATCATAAGCATATGCTTTATGAATTTCTTGGTGAGGGTTTATCATGAAGTGCTTTAGGAGTGATGCGTGTTCAAACAAATAGACAGTCAGGCAGGCATTTCTAAAACTGATTGAAGTCTATTTTATTGCTTATTCCACCGGCAACATTTTTTTTCACAATTTTTTTTTATTGATCTGACTAGGCTATTCACCTAACAAGGTTTTAACAGCTTCACCGGACTACTAAGGCCAGCGCTTAAGGCACTCAGCAGATTTTATATGGGCAACTAGCTCAAGGGTGCACGACATACCTCGGTCAAAAAAATTTAAAAAGTACAGACACTTTATGTTTACATTTTTATTATGTGTATAGATATAAGGCCCCCCCCCCCCAATAAAAAGGATACTCTACAGCGAATATGACATCAATAAAGACACCCGAGGCAAGAAGAAGAAGCCTGAGAGCCTCATAGGCCCTACAAAAATATAGAAGCCATAACAGTCACCAAGAGAACGAATGACAGCCGCGCAAAAACGATACACTACATCGCGAGACAACCCTAGCAAGGAATGAGCGCCATAAATGGCAATCGCGCCAAGAGACAAACCAGAGGGATGCTATGCACAAGCATACTCTGACTCCCCGTGCACCCCAACAGGGGAGCGCGAGAGGACATACAGGTAACGCTATTAGAACTCACATGCTTCCGGGGAGTAGAGTTTAATTTCCTTGTTAATGTTAAGTATGATTACATTTTTTTTCTATGTTTTAATATTAATTAGGCGGCACCTATTCTTCTAGGGCAACTACACCACTTTTCCCCTATTAATTCCCTACATCATACTCTCATATGAAATAAGTTTAAATAAAAAGGTTTTTTTTTAATTTATTCGCTATTATCTTATTCTGGACTATCCTTGGACTAATTGATAATTTTAATTTGATTGCCTTTTAAAGATTTCGAGTTACTGTTACCTGAATTATCAATATATAACAATCATCAATAATATCTGTATATATAATGATTATCAAAATTAATTTGAAATTATTATACTTCTGATATTTGTTAATATCCAAAGCGTAATAAACATTTAAATAAATTATGCATAATCACTAATATCCTTCTGTTTCAGACAGTAACGGTAACATCCACGTTCAAAAGAATCAATATCATTCAAATCAGTACCAGATTGATGATCCCGTTCGATATATTGCATACCTATCAGTTTTATGTTCGGACACTTCAACTAATGTTCGTAGAAATGCAGAGCATTAGTTAGACGATTTAATCGTCGGTTTTGTTTAGCGACGAGAAAACTGTTGCGTTCAGTAGTTAATAGGTTTATTGATTGATATTCCTTAAAATGTATTAAGGTAATCTAATCTGTATAAATGTATGTAATCTGTTGTTATTCTATTGAAATAATGTACAGTTACCGCGTTTTACTTTTTGATCGCTATTATTTTGTTTGTATATATTTTAAGTACCAATATTAAGTGCATGCCTGTCACTTCTTGTTCTTGTTATGTCTGTTAATTTTTTTTATGATTACTGCTTATTTCTTATGAAAAAGAGTGTAATATATAGTCTAGATAGTACTATGATAAGTATCTGCCACTAAAGTATGGGGCAATGTTAGTTCAGCAATTTCAAAAATTACTCTGAATAAACATCAGACATTTCTATTTTATTTATATTGTGTAAATTGTGGAATTCCATAAAAATCGTTTTAAAATTATATAACAACATATTATTTACTAGCGGGCTTGTCGGACGTTGTCCCGTCCTGATTATAAAAAAAATCCTTGACAAATTATATACCAAAACAATCCTCACGAATCACTTAATCCACTGACGAAAACTGCATGAAAATCCGTCAAGTAGTTTTTGAGTTTATCGTGAACAGACAGAGAGACAGACACGGTAGGGGATTTCGTTTCATACTATGTAATGATTTAATATATTCCCTTAATCGTCTACTTCGGGAATATACCTTTTTTTATGAGTTAGAATCATTATTATCCATCACAGTTTAACATTGTCGTCAATGTCTTTAGACAATTAATTTGGTTGTATTGATCATATAAAATACCAACATAAACAAACTAACGGATTAAAGTTTAAAGCTTAGATAAGTATCTAAACTAATATATAATAAGTATTGGAGATATATATACTATATATACTCTAGTGACATCAAATAGATACTCCAGATTTTTATACATCCTCATATTCAATTACATCTCATGTCATCCGAAGACCGAAATAACTTCTGACATATATTTATCGGCTACACAACAGAAACTTGTATACATATGAAAAGTATGCATTCAGCGCTGTCTGTGAGTTTAAAAAAAATAAAAGATAACATAAAAAATCACGCGTCGATCATCGTTGGTTTCTAGAGATATTCGATTTTTATTTATTTCATTCAAGCCGACATTATATTTCATAAAACACCATGTATCAACAAATGTATAGATGAAAAAGAACCAAAAATTCGACACACAAGTGTCGGCGTAATATTTATAGATTCTGATTAATGACATGAAAGTGAGGGGACGTGTTGTGCTGCGGTGATGGATCGAGTATCCAGTTATTAGATAATGGTGTTTCAATAGAATTAGGAGCTTTGTTCTATGCACCTTCGGGAAGCCGATCAATTCATAATATTTCCGTTGATTCTCATTGATGAGAATCTCATTTGAGAATAAAGAAATGGCTTATAGATCGAACAAAAGTTGCTTAAATGTTATGATAATATTTCCTGGTTACAGATATAGCTATAACATACCGATTTCAGATAGGCAGTCAGCCAAATGAGTCACTGTAACACTAAATTATGCTTTCATCACGATATTTTACTATACCAATATCACGAAGTAGTAAGAATCGTATCCGCAACCTTGGGCTTTAATCTTAGTACTCAAATAAATATACTAGACTTGACTAAGGTCGCCTGTGATTGCTTGATTAAATAACTGTCTATTATATGTAATAATACCTATATGTAGAAAACAAATTAAAAATATTCACTATTAATACTCGCGATATATTAAGAACATCTGTTATTACAAGCATAGCGTGATAATATGTTGTAGTGTATGTGTCACATTCCTGAAAGCTATACTATATGAAAATATGCAATGCTTTATTTTTATTCAAGAACCGATTTCAGATAGGCAGTCAGCCAAATGAGTCACTGTAACACTAAATTATGCTTTCATCACGATATTTTACTATACCAATATCACGAAGTAGTAAGAATCGTATCCGCAACCTTGGGCTTTAATCTTAGTACTCAAATAAATATACTAGACTTGAATAAGGTCGCTTGTGAATACTTGATTAAATAATTGTCTATTATATATAATAATACCTATATGTATGTAGAAATTAAATTAAAAATATTCACCATTAATACTCGCGATATATTAAGAACATCTGTTATTACAAGCATAGCGTGATAATATGTTGTTGTGTATGTGTCACATTACTGAAAGCTATACTATATAAAACTATGCAATACTTTATTTTTATTCAAGAAGGTTGGATATCAATGTATGCTATCTCAGCGCGAGTGCTTAGCAAGTTACGTTGCTGAAGTCCAAAGTTCACACTTCTTGTATAGATTATAAAAGTATCATTTTGTTACTCCGTGCACTTAGGTGAGGTTCGCTTGGGTGTCCCAAATATTATGATGTTATTCGACACCCCTTACACCCCAAAAGATGGATATCAATGTATGCTATCACAGCGCTAGTGTCTAGCAAGTTTACATTGCTGAAGTCCAAAGTTCACACTTCTTGTATAGATTATAAAATTACCACTTTGTTTGTACACTTAAGAAGATAGATAAAACCGTCAAGACATTGAGTTACAATTTGCACGATGACATATATATTAAATCTGGACATAAGCTGCAGCAGCAAAGATCATAGCTTAATTTCCAGGTTTTAAGATTAAGGAGTATTCGATAACTAAATGGTGACCGCGCGCTTCGCCGACCGCATATTTTTATCTCGTTTCAAAAACTATCCTATCTCACGATATTTATTTGGCTTCGAGGTTAAAATTAATAAGAATCTGTTTAGCAGTTAAAGTGTTATGGATGAATATACATTCATATTTCAATATGTATAATGAATATCCATTGGAATAAGTGAATAAACAAATTTTGTCATACCGTAGTAGAACCAGTAGGAAAATAATTTTCTTTATAAGAAATTTTGTAATTGTTATTATAGTTATTATAAATAGTGTTATTACATTATTCTAATTTATATAATTGTTATTAGCGTTGAATTGCTATTATTTTGCTTTCATATATGATAGTATAGCTTTAAATGCACCTACAGCATTATTAACAGATGGAATTAATATGAAAGAGGTATTGTTAAAAACGGAAATAAAATTATAATTGCGAAGTTCTACAACACGATCATTTAAAGACCTCAGTATATAAATATATCATGTAGATACCATCAATTTTATATTCGTTTCATTTTATATGTAAAGTTACATAACACCCAATAATGATATACTCATATATGTATTTTTATGAATTTTCTAAATTAAACTAAAGTAGTAAAAATAATATAAAACTGTATTAGAAACAAAATATTAGTTTTACTATAAAGAAAGACTATAGTATTTTTCTTGTTTTTAACTTTCAATTAATTTCATTATTTCATCATCATTATTTTAATTTTGCATAAATATTGGTTTATACTCGACGTATTAATCTTCAATTATAATTATTGATTCGATATTGCTGAATATTAAAAAGAACATTATAGGTTACATTATACTTACATGTCCTCAACAACAAGCATACTTCTAAATATTTCAAGAATAACCTGCTAAACTAAAAATATTTTATTCAAAAGAGTTAAATTAAAACTTACCTTCAAAATTAACAATACAAAGTAGTATAATTAGTTCGAGAACTAAAAGTTAAAAACCTCAATACAAATAACGGAGAAAGTGTTTTGCAAAATTTCTACAGGTACTTTCTTTTACTATAAACATCAATAGAAATGCTCGCTGATTTACAATCACTTTGACCGCGTCACACCCGCAAACGGGAAACAAGAAAAATACGCAAAAACGAACGTGTTATAAAAAATATATTTATAAGGAATTTCAGGGAAAGTGACTTGCCCTTTGTCCGTTTCAAGGACCACACATATCCGACATAATGGTAGTAAAACAAGCTCGTAACAATTGACCGCCCGCTGATTAGAACACAATTTGCATATTATTCGCAAATAACAAAAAGATTTCGGTTTCACCTGACTAGTACGGTCAGTCATTATTTAAATTCTGTCTCGGGCAGTTCTTACAAACGTGTTTAAATCTCAAACACCATTCAACTAATAGATGTAATGTGTTAGTGCGATGATATTAGTGATACTGTATAATTATTTTAAGTTACTGCTTATAAAGTCATATGACAGTCAACAGGCTAAGGTAATTAACAACATACTTTCTAAAAATCCTGAATACCTATCTCCCAAACCTACATTATATTCAAAATGTTCTTGTAACAATATACTTTTCTATATTTTATAATAATTTTCTTCCAAAAATGTGTATATTTCTCTCTTTTATTCTATAAATTATTTTCTATAAAAAGTAAGAATTCGCCCTATATAGGTAGATGGTTAAAATTTTCACATTATTTGAATCATAATGATGATTAACTATCGGTTGCTGTTTTTTAACCTTATTTTATTTTTATTTTCAAATTATTGTATACAGTTTTAATTTACGATCTTTGCATACGGAATATAAGATAAACGAATAATGAGTAATATACTGACGTAATAAACGCAATAAATTACAGCAGTCAACAGCCAGTGGTACCGAACATTTTTATTACATAGATTGGGTAGGATTTTTTAACAAATGCTTAAGAGATATCCACTTACATCATGTTTTTTCTAAGATTTGTGGTACTGGCAGGTAGATTCACATACTTAAGCGGTTTTATTTATAAGGTGGTCGCGTGATAATGTGGAATGCTGCGATCGCGAGCGGCGCGGCGGTTGGCCGGATATGTTGCAGGCGAGGACTGACCCAGCGACAACATACATAGGATGTTTATGGGTACCATGATGTGTTATTTATTTATATTATTTATTATTAGGTATCTTTTAAATGATTTCTATATATATTTGATGAAAATACAGTTTATTTGTGGATTAGTCACGTCAAAACCACTCAACCGTTCGATGAGGATTTGTTCGGACTAAGATAAATGTTTATTGGATTTGATTAACCCTTTATATTCTTATATCTAGCGATGTGTGTGTGATACAGTTAATTACTATAAAATATATTATGTAAGGAAAAATATGTAATCCACATTTAATTTTGAAAAATATTGAAAAATAAACATTTGATATCGTTGGTAATGCGTCTTACTTATAACGCATAGATAGTGCTGGTATTATTTTAAATTCATTGAATATATATTCAATAAATGTTATTCTTTTTTATAAGTATTTAAATAGGTACAACATTTTTACGAATATTGGTTCGCATTGTAAAGACGATTTATTTTATTAGGACACCCCGTATTAACTGAGAGTATGATATCAAGGTTAGGCTTAGCGGAACACTCCACATGTGGTCAACCTTAATAAAGTAGGACGGTTTTATATAAAATGTAGAAGTGAGACTGAGAGGGGTATAAGAGCTTAGCGGCCATGTTGTATTATGGATGCCTATCATATTTTGGACCCGCTTCGGACCGGATTATTTCTTTTTTCTTTTGCGCCTCCATCTCGAAAACCGGTCTCCGAGCGACGACCATTTATTGTAGATTAAAGAGGCTTGTTGTCTTAATTTTAAGCCACGCTTTAATTTATGGTCACATATTAATATAGACTCCGCCATTTTTTCCATAAGATAGATACGTCATTGATTTCTTTATTTATTTTCTTAATGCCGTGTTTATTAATACGGTCGTACTAGTGCCGACTAATATTTACGTGCTTAACTTAATGATTTGGCAATTAAATTAAATTATTCTCGTTGTGGTAGCTGAATGAAAATTTACAGCGTCGATTTTAAACGGTTCTTCGACGCCCCGTTGCTTATTCCATTACTTATAAGTTAAATGAATAACTTTAGAATTTTTTAATTGGCCATTTGAATATGTTTATTAAGCTTGAAAATTTTGAATTACTACTGTCTGGTAACATTCAATCGACTACCGATTTTTTTACTCATAAGATTTGTAGCAAATATAATAATTGTTCCGCAGAAAATTTACTCTTCTATCACAGACATCCCCTCCACACACGTGCATGCATACACGCTTACATATGAAAGTGGAAAGATTTTATTCTTTTCCCTTACCAAACTGAAATAGTTTAGAAAATTATCCGTAACGAAATATATATAAGGATTGTTGTGGTATGTATGCTTGGTACACATATATGTTTCAATAACTCATATATGTATGAATAATTAGCTTAACTTAGGTTAGCTCAGATAGGTCGCGAATTGCATGTAACAGGCAACAGCCCAAGCCGAGGTGTTCTGCTGTGCACCCTTGAGCTAGTTGTTAAATAAAATCGGCTGAGTGCATTAAGTGCTCGCCTTAGTAGTCCGGTGAAGCCGTTAAGACCTTGCTAGGTTAATAGCGTAGTCAGTTCGAAAAAAAAACTCTTCTATAAAATACTTATCATGGTTGTACGCACTGCATTGGACTTTATATTGATTTTTAAATGTAACGTGTTTCAAATAAATCATAAATTTGGATTACACAATAAGAGTAAAATCACCAAGTGCAAACTTCTATAGTCGAGTGAAAAAATGACAGTACGCTCGGACAAACCGAAAGGACGCCAGCGCAAAAAGCGCTACCGGTGAAAAAATATGATTTATAGCGTGAAAAATGTGGAAACACACGCAAAAAGGGAGAACGGTGAAAGCGCGGCGTTTCCACTAGACAAATTTATTAATCCTATCGGTTGGACGTTTATTTTTGTGTACTGTATGTATCGATTGTTTTTATATTTAGATTCATATTTATGATTTAACTAGCTGTTACCCGAAATATATATATGTCGTCATCATAACGATATACCGACAATAAGTTAAGGTTTTAATAGTATACTTTTAATAGCAACTTTGGATATGAATAAAATGTTATATTACGTATGACATAAATAGGCCAAGGTAAATTAGTTTTGTTTCTCTGTTGTTTGACAAGCGATATTCCTTATTATTTATAACTATATTTAAAAAATAATATCTACCTATTAAGCACGTGAAAAAAAACTTTGTACCACTTATGGTCGAATTTCGACCACTTAACTACTCGTTTATATAAATTAATTAATTTAATTAATTAAATTGATTGAATTAATTAAATTAATGACATTTATTTTTTTATATAATAAGGAAGCAAATGAGCAAGCGGTTCACCTGATGTTTAGTGATCACCGCCGTCCATAGACACTAGCAACACCAGGGGAGTCGCAAGTGCGTTGCCAGCCTGTGTTTGGGGGAAGCAGGAAATGATGGGGAGGGAAGGAGAGAGGAAAGAAGGGAGAGGAGGTGGGCCTCCGGCACTCTCGCTGACCGAACGAAACGCAACAATGCGAACACTGTTACTTCACGTCGGTTTTCTGTGAGAGGGTGGTACTACCCCGGTTGAGCCAACCCATTCATGCTGAAACCGGTAATAGCTTCAGCGTGACTCTACCACCTACGAAACATTTCCAAAACTGTCTACTTTTCTTGTTTATTGTAACAAGATAAATTGATACCTTTGCCTGATAGTCTAATGTAAAACGGTCAGCACAGAGAAATCTAGAATCCATCCCAGTCGTCGCTGTCATGCCGGCCTGCAAGCTTGTCTGCTGCTGCATATAGACTGATCCCGAATTAGAAGGATTAAACGTCACGCGTTTACCACTTGTACTTGATATTATTCCGATTTGAGATCACAATGGACTTGGTCTATTTATGTACAATGAAAATACTCTTCCTCTGAGGCTCAATCATCCCAAGGATTATAAACCGATAGCGTAAGACTATGACTATTCGATGCGGAATTTTTCGTATACAAACTACTTTTTGGATTCCATGGACTCTGCCATTTTTTAATAAGAAGGGAGAGGAGGTGGGCCTCCGGCACTCTCGCTGACCGAACGAAACGCAACAATGCGAACACTGTTACTTCACGTCGGTTTTCTGTGAGAGGGTGGTACTACCCCGGTTGAGCCAACCCATTCATGCTGAAACCGGTAATAGCTTCAGCGTGACTCTACCACCTACGAAACATTTCCAAAACTGTCTACTTTTCTTGTTTATTGTAACAAGATAAATTGATACCTTTGCCTGATAGTCTAATGTAAAACGGTCAGCACAGAGAAATCTAGAATCCATCCCAGTCGTCGCTGTCATGCCGGCCTGCAAGCTTGTCTGCTGCTGCATATAGACTGATCCCGAATTAGAAGGATTAAACGTCACGCGTTTACCACTTGTACTTGATATTATTCCGATTTGAGATCACAATGGACTTGGTCTATTTATGTACAATGAAAATACTCTTCCTCTGAGGCTCAATCATCCCAAGGATTATAAACCGATAGCGTAAGACTATGACTATTCGATGCGGAATTTTTCGTATACAAACTACTTTTTGGATTCCATGGACTCTGCCATTTTTTAATATAATGCACATCAAAGGAGTTTAGCATCAAATAGAACTTTACTATTTTGAATTTAAAAAGAACATTACTTACTTATTAACTTTAGTTAAATTAATTTTGATTAAAACTGATCATTGTCTTTACGAATATTACTTGAAAAGTTTATCGAGAAAACACATCACTGCAAATAGCAACTTTGGATATGAATAAAATGTTATATTACGTATGACATAAATAGGCCAAGGTAAATTAGTTTTGTTTCTCTGTTGTTTGACAAGCGATATTCCTTATTATTTATAACTATATTTAAAAAATAATATCTACCTATTAAGCACGTGAAAAAAAACTTTGTACCACTTATGGTCGAATTTCGAACGTCACGCGTTTATCACTTGTACTTGATATTATTCCGATTTGAGATCACAATGGACTTGGTCTATTTATGTACAATAAAAATACTCTTCCTCTGAGGCTCAATCATCCCAAGGATTATAAACCGATAGCGTAAGACTATGACTATTCGATGCGGAATTTTTCGTATACAAACTACTTTTTGGATTCCATGGACTCTGCCATTTTTTAATATAATGCACATCAAAGGAGTTTAGCATCAAATAGAACTTTACTATTTTGAATTTAAAAAGAATGTTACTTACTTATTAACTTTAGTTAAATTAATCTTGATTAAAACTGATCATTGTCTTTACAAATATTACTTGAAAAGATAGTTTCGAGTAAACACACCACTGTAAAATTGTATATATATTTATTCATAATAACAATTGTGATTTACGTAATTAATCGCATAATTTATATGTAAATAAGCGGCTGTTCGCACGTATCAAATACAATCACTATCCTCGAGCATCCACGTATTAACACAATCCATCCCAGTCGTCGCTGTCATGCCGGCCTGCAAGCTTGTCTGCTGCTGCATATAGACTGATCCCGAATTAGAAGGATTAAACGTCACGCGTTTACCACTTGTACTTGATATTATTCCGATTTGAGATCACAATGGACTTGGTCTATTTATGTACAATGAAAATACTCTTCCTCTGAGGCTCAATCATCCCAAGGATTATAAACCGATAGCGTAAGACTATGACTATTCGATGCGGAATTTTTCGTATACAAACTACTTTTTGGATTCCATGGACTCTGCCATTTTTTAATATAATGCACATCAAAGGAGTTTAGCATCAAATAGAACTTTACTATTTTGAATTTAAAAAGAACATTACTTACTTATTAACTTTAGTTAAATTAATTTTGATTAAAACTGATCATTGTCTTTACGAATATTACTTGAAAAGTTTATCGAGAAAACACATCACTGCAAAATTCTATATATATTTATTCATAATAATAATTGTGATTTACGTAATTAATCGCACAATTTAAATGTAAATAAGCGGCTGTTCACACGTATCAAATACAATCACTATCCTCGAGCATCCACGTATTAACACATACACATTATTTGCCCACGTATCTCAGGTTCAATCTGCAACGGGCACAGAATCAACAACGCCTCAGCCGGTGGCGATCGGACTGCGGTGTGTAATTACGCTACCATACAATAATAAACTGTAGCTATCTTAATAGAGTGTTAAGAATGTTTGCGATCTCAGATACAATACCTTCGCGCACTATATAATTCACCTCATAAATAAATATATCTTAACGGCGATACGTCTTATTTGCCGTTCGTTTACTTCATGGTGAGTTACTAGGCATATCTAAAATTAATTAAAATACGGAGATAACATTTTTCGAAAGATAAGAATTGGAGAATATTATACTATTAGTTTTATGGATAATCGTTAGATATGATTCTATTTTTTTATATCATAGAGGGTAAACGAACTGGTGGGTCACCTGATTGTAAGTGACCACCGTCGTCCATAGAAACTAGCAACACCGGGAGAGTCGCAAGTATTTTACCAGCCTTTTAAAGAGGTGTACGTTTGCGTCTTGAGGCGCTCGTTTGTTACATACGAATAATGATATTTGACTAGTGGGCGTCCAGTGGTCGACATTCGACCATAGTTCATTGTTTTTTTAAAGGGATAAATATTATAATAATTGTTGTATGTTATAATATCATTGTTGAATGTAGAATGAAAAAGGGTAATTGGAACGTAAGAGTAAAATAATACATACAATCGAGTATAGCAACCTCCTCCACAACCTTTTTTGAAGTCCTTTATTGACAGATGTCAAAATGTCTTTTTTATTTACATGTGTGTATATGTTGTGTAAAATTGAAGCAATAGTGTGAGTAATGCATATTTAAATAAATTTATATAAAATAAATAGCTTTCTGCACTTCCACTGCTCCTCCATATAAACTTTAACTATGCCAAGTTTCACGTTCATCCGTTCGCCCAATTCCGTTAAAAAGGGGTACAAAGATAAGGATTCATGTATTAATATATAGATATTAAAGTGTTTTGTATATTTTTAACATTTAATCACAGTCTCATCCGATCTCGTTGATAGTGATGTGATCTAAAATGGCAACTAGAAGGAAAATATTCCTCAAGTGCATTTATCAGAACACACCTATAAATGTTTGGCGATAGATTATCCATCTGAAACTGGTTGCTATCCAGGCAGGCTTTAGAAAAAGACCTACCAACAAGTTCACTGAGATTATTTTTGAATATATATAGTCTCTAAAGATATAATACATAATACGATATACATACACATATTTATACAATACCTATATGCATGGTGACAGATATAGGGACGCGCGGCGGATCTTAAGCGGAAATTAAAACTAATAATTCAAAAAGTTTCCGCGCGACCGAACTGCCTAGTCAGATTTATGTTTCAGCCAGTCTTGCGAATGTTTCCCGCCTAGTTCTAGCAGCTTTAAAACCGTTTAAGTATAGATTATAGATACACAAACTAATCATTTATTACCTAATTTTATATTATATTGATGGGGTAAATTTGTTCTATATAACAAAAATCGTCTCAGTGGTGTCATTTTCGCCTGTAACTCATTTTTATATCCAACAATACCGATAACTTAGATATATATACTTATAGTCGTTTTTATTTCTATGTAATACTCATATTATTAGAATCTTCTACATGCGTAAAAGCTAATTTCAGAATGTATGTAAGCACATCGTTTCAAAATTTCCATTTGATCAATTCTTTTTCTGATAAGTTTGTAATTATTTAAAGGGAGTTTATATGAAAGAAAATATTTGAAAAAATGTATAGAAGAATGAGAAATTTGAGTTAAAATCTCTGGAAAAAAAATTATGAGATCGAAAACAGTGCAGAAATTTTCAAAAACATTGACAGTCTGACATCAATTGTCATTTTATTTTATTACATGATCGTATTTTAAAGTGACAATTTGGCTTAATTTTCTTTGTTAGTATCTCGCGGGAAGCCGGGGTAGACGGTTTGTGTAAAATCAAAAATCGGCATAATAATCATTTCAATTGTAGACACTTATATTTTCAAATACTCTACTAATCACATGAAAATATTACAATCCAATAATCACTCTTTCTAATACCCATCTGACTAGTCTCCACTCTCAAGGTAGGTAGGTATTTACCGGCAGCTTCGCTTGAGAAACAATTCTTTTCTAAATTTGGCGTATCATTTAGTCCGCGGCAAACTTTTTGGCCACTATAAATATAACCTAAGTTCTGGCTTCTGTATAATATAGTAAAGAGTTAAAATATTATTATAGTTATCTATAATTGGCATTTATTTATTTTTAAGATGACTTGATGTTATGCATATAATAATAATTATATACATAAGAAGTAGCGGGCTCGGAGGACGCTATCCCACCCTGATAATAAAAAATAATCTTGAAAAGTTATATACCCGAACCTTCCTCATGAATCAATTTATCTACTGGTGAAAACCGCATAAAATCCGTTCGTTAGTTTTTGAGTGTATCGCGAACAGACAGACGTGGCAGAAAACTTTTTTATAATTTGTAGTGATGATATGTGTTGTCCTAGATTTGTGTTCTGCTCTACAATATATATTCAGAGCAGTGACGTAGTTTTTCATGGACTATATTTTAAACCATAACTTAGTCGTTTAATATCAAATTAGACTGTTGTTAAACGTCAAAGACTACACAGTACTATGTAAATAATACTAACGACCCTGATTCATCATAAATTAGTTTTAAAATAGTAAAAATAAGCTTTTCGTGTAACTTAAAAAAGAACATCAGCATGTAACAAAGGAAAATTCGAAAAGAATTTCAGTAACATTAGCTCTATAACGATTGCTATACGTCGACCGTCGTGAGGGCATCAATCGAAACCCCTTGTGTCCCAGAGCGAATACATCAGTCGACAACTGCAACTCCACTGCACCACCTAAAATATTTCCTAACGTAAATCTTCACGATGCATCTTCTCTATCACCTGTTCTATGCCAACAAGTGATTGCAGTAACGCTACAAACAATTCAATGTACATAAAATCATTAATTTATTTGAATCATTAAAAATACAACCATCAAATGGATATGGAGAACAAGTTTTGCGTCAATTCATAATCGCAATGTAATTAATTAATCCAAGTTTTCTTTTATTTATTACTTGCACGATATTACAACTAAATTATAGTTTTCAATTACACACTTTCATTTTATACACGAAGCAGGATTATAAATTTATAGTGAATAAGCCCTTTTAAGTAATGGACAAAACGAAATTCATGACTGGTGGCGTGACTAAAGAAAATTAAAAAAACATTTTTGACCTTTGTATCAGCTATCCACTATAAGATAATACTCAGGTTTACTTGCATTGTATCATGTTGCGTCATTTATTATTATGGGCATAGATATATAATTAATTTTAGCTTTTACCCGCGACTTAGTGGAATTAATTTTACTGCTTCATGGAAAACTTTGTTCTCGTGGCATTAATTTCACTGTTGCTGGAAACAAAACGTCTTTGATTTTTTAAATTATACTTACCACTTTATCCCTAACTAGCTATTGCCCGCGGCTTTGTCTGATTTAATGTAGATTTGCCTTTGGTATAGCAGTTGTCTATTTACGACGGTAAACATTTATCATCAGATGGGGTGTCTGCCTGTTTGCTGTCTTTTGGCATAAAAAATCTCACAATCGTATTAATAATATTCCTAGGACTAATTATGATAAGCTATCTACCGAGCTTAAAATTGCTACTGTTAATTTTTTTTCGTGACTTCTTAGCCCTTATAGAAAAGGGTATCTAATGATATACATGCAGCTAATATTCTGTATTTGATAACCCTCTATCAGTATAAATCTGATAAAAATTCAGCTCCCAACAGCTCTTCAATTTTCTTTATACGTAGACATAAATTACACTTTAATTTATTTTTCTGTGTCAAGGAAAGTAAATATAACATAGAACAGTTTAATTATAACCTGTAAAATATACTTTAAAAGACCTTATAACAGATATTTATCGGTGTTCCTAACAATAGCTTTTTCATATTTAATGATTCCGAAATTAAACTTTATGTTTTATACACATGCATATATTCATATGGGTTTATTAATGAAATTAATGTATCCGAATTTCTTGAAATCTTAATCATAAATTTATACAACGTAATAGAAGAAGAATCTGTGTATAAATATAGTAAATGCTGTTTATTATTTAGAATGTGTAGCGGTGGCGGTGGGGCGACGCAAGATGATGCGCGCTCCAAGTGGAAATCTTTTGGGATTACGCCGCCGTCAACCTCGTTGAGTTGATGATACACTGGTGTTTATAAAATAAACAGACAAGTCACCCAAATCTATCACATTTTATATTTATTATCCATCACATTTTTGGTTCGATCTGTCGTATTTCTTTATCAGTAAAAAATACTGTAATTAGTAATTCTATAATATTCTATCATTTATAATTAGTAACAAATAAATGTTTCATAGATATATATCATCTATCATATTTTATTATTATCATACGATTTAGTTTCATTGTTTTATTTCAATATGTAATATATTTTTATACAATTTATTTATATAAATGAAATCTAAATGAAGGTATGTTGTTTGCCCTGGCTCCATTTCGGGAAGGCTGAAAAGAATTTGACCATATTTTTACTGTTAGATAGAACGATGATTGTTCAAAGTATTATTGAGTCTACATATCAATACGCTTTTCAATGGGAGATAAATAGTAATGATAAAATTTAACCGAATTATTTTAAAAGACATGGTTTGCGAGAAACGTGTTTGCCACTTTGCGGAGAAGATATTTGCAGGCAATTAAAAAATGCAAGTAATTGTGTAGATAGCCAGTTAGAAAATTATTTCTTTATTTATTTAAAAATTGGAAAGAGTATGTCCTAAAATATCAGAACCACATCTTCTTATCATTACATATTATAAAACAAAGTCCCTTATCGTGTCTGTCTGTTCGTGATAAACTCAAAAACTACGGAACGGATTTTCATTTTTTTCTTTTCATTTCATTACACCAGTAGATAAAGTGATTCATGAGGAAGGTTTAGGTATATAATTTGGCATGGTTTTTTTTATTATCAGGGAGGGACAACGTCCGCCGGGCCCGTAAGTATATAAATAAAATAAAAGAGGTCTTTCGTTACGAGCGCATCACACAACAACTACTGGAAATGTTTCGATAAAATTTTAGTTTTACATTCTTGACACTTGACCCTTATCTAAAAAAATAATAATGATGGCTTCATTTAATACACATTACGCGCTTAGCCATATGTAATTTCTTAGCATGGAGAATTGGGGCAAGTGTCGTGCTCAGGCAACGCAGACGAAGTCACGGGTGATAGATAGATAGAAATATCGACCTAGTAACAATGCATCGATCATATAGAAATTTTTGCGTAAACTCATTGTGCCACAAGCCTTAGTATCTCAAGCGTGGCTCGCTATGATGTACGAGAAGACGACGCCCGGCGAAACCTAAACCGGAGTAAAGCCTCCATCACGTCAAATGAATACTAAATCACGGGCAGCCATTTGAATTTCAATATCTAACCGCCTTGCCCGGCAAATAGCTTAATGTACCTAAGTCTCTTTTTTAAACTTACTTTTTGGTTAAGCAACAAATGAATAAACAATTTCGTTGTTGCAATATATACATTTAATGCGGTAATACAATATACAATAAGGTGGAAAGTATATAATAGTTATTAAATATTTGATACACACAAAAAAATTGCGGTGCCCGCGACTCCGTATGTGTTTATCACACAGTAATCATTTTCGTCACATAATTATATTTTAAACTGTGTTTTAATTGCTTAATAAGGGTTATTAATAATTGTCATAGATTATCAACGTATCAATTCTGCCTGTATATACAAATTCATTAAAATCGGGCAAGAATATATAGCAATGTTTTTTTTTATATTTATGTGACTTCTAAAAATAATATTCATAATTCCTCTACTCGGTTAATTTCAAAATGACATAATTCAATAGTATAATGTTTCATCAACATCAGTAAAAAAATTCCGTGTTTTAAATTACTACTAAATTTTATTATAATTTACCAATTCAATATACTTCCTGTTTATAATGTTTTATAAAAGTCGTTAAAATAATTTTTAATTTAAAGCCACATAGAGAAAACAAACAAACGAACAAACGTCGTATTCGTGATTTGTGTCGTTTATAATGGTTGTCTATCACAAAATATATTTACATACAAGACTAAATCTATCACAAAATATATACATTTATTTATACATACATTTACATACAAGACTAAATGTATAATAATTCAAGTTTTTCAAGTAGTAGATATAGTATTTTTCATAAATATAAATAGTACCTACATATATAAAACTTTTACCTAAATATTTCATTTTCTTCCAAGAAGACACGTGCCAGATTTCCCAAAGAACACAAAAACCCACTAAAGCACTTAATGAAACAAAAGGATCCGAACAACTAAATTGCCAGATACATATTCCGAGAACATTTATCAGTGGAAAAAAGCCTCCGCCGAATCGGCAAATATTTTTTTCTAGACGATTAGCGGAAATTCTCTCGAAATACCTACAAAAGTACAAAATTGTATTTGCCGTTCGTGAACTCTTTACGGAACAATTGACAAGCTTCACATTATAGACATAGGTTATAGTTTTGCGAGTTT
Source organism: Antheraea pernyi (assembly GCA_015888305.1). Taxonomy (NCBI): domain Eukaryota; kingdom Metazoa; phylum Arthropoda; class Insecta; order Lepidoptera; family Saturniidae; genus Antheraea; species Antheraea pernyi. The sequence continues at coordinate 72,384 of MU159445.1, read as the reverse complement.
CTTAAGTTAGCGAATGCTACTATAAACTTTGTAAGTAGCAGTTTAGCGTGGGAACCGCCACGTCGCGTTGACCCTCCAATACTTAGACAAATGATTTCAAGTAAGACTATTTCCTTCAAAATATTTACCGAACTTTCAGTCGGTTTCCATTGCGTAAACTTTATCCATAATCGACTATTCATTGCCGAATGAGTCGGCATAAACAAGAATATGCATAAACATGTAGGTACGCTGCCAATCATTATATATAAATAAATAATATAGTACGCTTTTCTCTTTGATCAATATAGTCTTTCATTGTTTATTTAAAGCAAATATCCTTTTCTCAATATAAACCATCGCTGTTTACCGAGTGTAGGGGAGAGCGGTCCTTGGGAGCATCCTAACAATTTTTCTCATAAACCTAACATGACAGATTCGTACAGTGATTGATCGAGCGCACCGAGCTGATCTGATGGGGTGCCGAATTATAATGCAGAGGGTGTTTGTTGCGATCGAATACTCTGAGATTATACCTACTAAAGATTCCTGAGTATTGTTATGTATATAAATCAAATATATTTCTTGATCAATCTTTATTATAGTTTTTAAGTTACGTTCTTAAACACATATTTTTTATGTAACGTATTTTATTTTTTATATTGCTAGTTTAGTCACTGAAATGCAATTGAAACTAATTAAATTGTTTCGAAAAGCACTGAAATTAATTGAATGAATTAAAATGAATGTTGGTTCATATTACAATGATTTGTTAATTTACAATATATATCCATCCTATATTATGGTTCAGTTGGGTATAAGGTATATACATACGGATCGAATATTATCCAGAAGTGGAAGGTTTCATAGAAATTAATCGTAGTGTGTTCGGTTATAAGGCAGAATAGATACGAATTAAAGAGTCTTAGACTGTAAGAGATGAGGACGAATGAATGGGAATAAAATAGAATTAAATGGTGGACGAAACAGAGTACCTATTATGACCGAACGGAATTGAAATGAAGAACCGAAAAGAACATAAACAATGCGATATTACGATATTTTCGGATAGAATTGTATAAGTTTTAATCCGTTTTCAATCACTAGAAAGGGTTTTATAACAGGAACAGTTTTATAACAACTAGTGATCGTCAAGTGGTCGACATTCGACCTTAATTCATTTTTCTTTATTTTTAATAATATTGCGGTTTGTTTGACAAAGAATGTACAAATATTGTAGATTAATAAATAAAGTCTTCGACTCGTCGATGTTGTGGAAAAGACGAATTATATCCAATTATTTCTTTATAAAAAATAAATTAACAAACAGAGGATAAAATGGTCCAGAACAGTTTTGTCTTCGCACATCCAGACATAGAAGATATATATGGTAACGCTTTCACTAATTGTTATCTTTTTATTTAAGTACATGTCTAAGTAAAATATCTTATACTTAAGACGAGATATGGTTTCAAGTAATAATAAGATGTGCCAAATGTTTTATTTTCTAATTGTACTGGCATTTAAGAGTTTAGAAAAATAAATTGCATTTTAAGCTTCTCTCAATTTTTCCCTCGGCGTTCAGATGAAAATCTTCATCGGTCGGAGGGCGAACTACCCTTGAAAAAATATAAAAAGTATTATTAAAGAAGGAGACAGTTCGGGTAGCATTTGTAACTGTCGCGGGCCCTATGATGAAAAATTAGTTCAGTCTTCGTGACAAAGGCGAGCTAAACCCACTATACATTGTGTTCTCTCTCTGGCTTAAAGATTATAGGGCGAAGAAAAGGGACGTATATACGCTGCGCTACCAATGGCAAATGACACAGATAGCTTAGGGATGACCGTAGGAGCGAACAGCAAGTTTTTGACAGCGGCCATTTATTGTGTATTGAATATCAATATAATTTCCGTGAGAGTCGATTTTTGTCCCATAGTGTGTGCGTCTCTTGAGGAGTTTGGGCACACAGATTACGGCCAATGGCAAATATTGCTTTTGATTGATAGAGGAGCGACGTCCCGACGGATGCGTCATTTTTCGAATTCCCTTACTGTATGAGATTGCATAGAATTACATAGAAAAAAAGATCGACAAGCGTCTCGGTTTTTTTTGTTAAATTTTTTGGTACATATTTGTCTCCTGAGACATTTTAATTTCATAAAAACTTACCTCTATTTTTACTTACGTCTGGAATATAATCAAATGGTACCTAATCTTTTGATTTTAATCGTTATTCGGGATCGATTATATCATAATTATAGGTGGTAGTTCAGAAAATAGGAAAAATCACAATATGTAAATAATAAATGGTTGAAAATAGAATGATAATTTATCCTTTTGCCAACATAAGCCGATATGTACAGACGTCACTATATCCGATATAAAATTTCAGTTGCACTGTTTATTGCCTACCCTGAAAGATATTTTCTGTAAACAGCGAGTGTTGCCTACACGACTAAAATCTTACTGGACTCGGTTTATTCAAATCTTGGATACACTGTTTACGAAGCCACAAGCAAATGTATGGGATTATCCGATAATGGCGCGACCATTCCGTATAAAGGCGCAGTTCTCTACGAACCTACTCCACTGTATAAAATCGATTTTTAACCGTGATCTGTTTTGGTATCGTACAGATTTTGTAAATATCTTACACTGAACTTGATATATTGTGATAGAAGCATATATATTAAAGAAGCAAGTTAAAAAGAGAAGACTATCATGAAAATTATAAAAATAATTTTAATGTCATATAGAAGAGTTTCCATCGCCTAGATGCATATCATATTACGCATGCCCATAAGAGTTAAAGGCCAATAGTTATATAATATTTCGGAAATAATTTAAAATAAGTGAAAGGGTTATAATTAAAAAATAAAAGTAGCTAATTCAATAAAAGAAATAGTTCCGTGAATAAAACCATTTTCATAAGTACGAAATTCCGGGCATAATTTAGTTAAATCCTAGCTAATATTATAAATACCAATGTGAGTTATTATTACACTTACATGCCTAAACTACTTAACTAACCAATATTAAATCTGGCATACACATTACATAGGATATACCTTGCATCCAATAAGCAACTGTTTTTGAGAGACAGCCGAAATCAAAATTAACGAAAGCGAAACCGTGAGCAAAAAGCTTGAATAATATACGAAGCCATAAGAAGTTGACGAATAATTTGCACAAGGCTACAAATTAAAATAGAAGTGGGATCCCGCTCTATACTAATTTTACGACATTTAAATCCGTGAAATCGTAGGTAGATATCAATATAACGGAAAGATTTCCAAATCCGGTTTGGCTTAAAAAAGGACTCCACAGCAGATGTTTTCGTATCATGTTCTCTACCTATTGTCTTCTATGCATATAATAAAAAAGTAAATATAACGTGCGTGTGCTTTTTAGATTTTTGTGAAAAAAAATGTTACAGGTGTCTTGTAATAAGAAATTTTTAGAGATGTATGTTTTTTTTTATGTCAAAAGGTGGCAAACGAACAAGTGAGTCACTTGATGTTAAGTGATCACCACCGTCCATAGACACTAGCAACACCAGGGGAGTCGCAAGTGCGTTGCCAGCCTGTGTATGGGGGAAAGATAGGGAAAGGAGGAAGGGAAAGGGGGAAAGGAGGTGGGTCTCCGACGCTCTCACTGACCGAACGAAACGCAACAATGCAAGCACTGTTACTTCACGTCGGTGTTATGTGAGGGGGTGGTACTACCCCGGGTGAGCCGGCCCATTCATGCTGAAACTAGTAATAGCTACAGCGTGGCTCTACCACTCTTTACATGAACACGAATCACGGCTAAAATACTGCGTTCACGATAAAACTTCACCTCAAGAAAATCATAAAGCATATCCTCGAGTATCATTTAGTTTATTTTATTAAAATCGGTTTACTCTATCAGAAGTTATTCTAATTTTAAAACTTAATACTGTTTTTTAAAATTAGGTTTCACGCGAACGGAGTCGCGTGCACAGCTATTATAAACAAACAAACACAAATCCGGGTATATAGAAACTTACGGGTTGACCGTCGCGCGGAGTGGATGCCGCAGGCAAATGACAAGGAATTAGTTGGTAATTGCGAGACCATTCCGCCTAACTGCTTCGGTGGCCTCACCATATACAAATGATTATACAACCAAACCCTTACGTTTTCAAATATTTACCTGGGGATTATTGATTTTACACCTTTGTTAATTATTTTATCGATCGCTTCTGTTATACTCGACGTAAGTGGTATTTGTTTATTACTATATCGACGTTCTATCAATCATTAGCTGGCAGTAAAATTACTAGTGAATTTATCGATGTACCATATTGTTCTTGAAATCCAAAAATTAAATATCTATGTCAACTAATATTAAAAATGCGAATGTAACTCTGTTTGTTTGTTTTGTTCACATCTTAACTACCGAACCAATCATCATTAAATTTTGTACACACCTTATCAGAGGTACAAAAACGGATATAGGGTCTTTTTCATTTAAAAAAAGTACTAATCCTGGAGGATAGATCAAATCTAGATTAACGCAAGCGAAGCTGTAAACAAAAGCTAAACGAAACCACACGATTATGTAAAAAAAATCGTTTGTTAGCGATATTATAGTAAATCAAATTACACAAAAGAACTCTAACCATTACATAATAATACTGAGTAATGACATAATAATGTTTATCATAATTTCATAGCCGATTTATATATTATTAAAATATACCAATCGATTATATAACAAACAAAATCATAAAAAAATTATCATACCATGCCCCTTGATATATATTGTGAGAATTCAGGTAATTAAAGCCAAGGAATCGTTTGAAAAAATACGTTGAATCTATTTATCTGCGTCAACCTTCGGCGTTTTTTAAAGACGTATCTGTCACAGATTATCTCGAAGCATTACTCATTCCTTTGCTAGTGGACCAATCTGACAGCTGTCTTAACCCTTTTTAACCAATGAGAATGTCATAGGCTCACGATTTACATTGTCTTTTTTGCTGACTCATGTATATTAAACGATTTTTATTGCATTTTCATAGTCATTCGATGATTTTAGTATATAAATGTATTTGTAAGAATAATTCGATATATGAGGTCATAATTATCACAAACTTGATTATTAAATGTAGAAAATATTTAAAATACCTTTTTCAATAATGGAAGTACTATCTTTTGTCACTTCTATATTATTTAAACAACCGAAGGACTGTTTACATGAAATTCAGTTTGTTTAAAATTAAATAAAATTTAAATCTTTTGTAGTGCAATTATTTTTAATAATTTTATTGTAACTATACATAAACAGTAACACGAACCTAGAATTGTATCCGACAAAAGTTTCATTAAAGTGTTTCTGTCAGAGCCATTTATTGCAATGTATAAATAAAACAAATACGATACCAGTTTTTATAGGTACACTAGCTGACTCGTGCAACTTTGTCTGCACCGAGTAGGTTACTACCAGTTTCAATTATATTTTAATCGACAAAATTTTAAAAAAAACCTAATACCCGATAATAGCGACACCTGCAGTTCTCAATTGTGAATCCAAACTATTCAGGAACTCACTATACCCAGTTGGTACGTGAGATTTTTTTTTAAATAAGCCTAGTAGCTGTTTGCAGCATCACCAATCGGGTCCAATTTAGTTGTTTGTTCTATAAGAATTTGTAAGTATACGTGAAATCTGCATCCAAACTTAATCTTGTCAAATTTATTTTACTTTTGACACATAGCCCGTCATTTTGTTGACTGAGATATTAAGCTTAGATATATATGGTGTTGTGGACTTCTTTCTGAAAGACCGTTCAAGGAGCGCACGTCATATTATAGAATTTTGCTAATTTTAATTACATTTATAGTGATAAATTATTGAAAATATATATGTAACAAAAAAAGGAGTCTAATATACTTTCCTAAAAGTGAAAGAATTCTCAAAATCGGATCAGTATTACCAGAGATTACCCCGAACATCCAAACTCACTAACTTCAACTTCAACTTTTTAATATTGGAGTTTAATAGATACGAATTCTGCCAGTGTCAAGTCAGTCATGGGAGAGTCACTTTATAAGTAGTATTAAATTTTAATTGTATTATTTAATTCTTCCAGATTATGCCACTGAAATACACAAAGAGTCAAAGACAAACACAACACTTACAGACATCACGCCTTAAATAAATATATATTTACATAATAATAACTAATAAGTTATTGCGTTACCTTAAAGTTTAATTTTGTTAAAACTTATAAAATTAGCCAGAGTTTTGGCAAAAGGAGAAAATACACACCTTTGTGCTTTTGTTAAAATCTGACGAACGTAGTATATTGTTAAGTAAAATATCATACAATATAAAATTGGGGCAATTCAAAAAAATGTGTTCTAGAATGCCTTCATCTAACCCACGTTTACATATTGAGTTGTTCCTGATTCTGAGCTCTGCAAGATGGACTGGAGAGCATACCTCTACAGATAGATCGTCAGTATACAGATAGTAGACGCAACAAGCTTGTAACAGTTACGAAACCCAGAATGTTATTCATATGATTTGCCATTAATTTGGTTGGATGCAATTTGAGTTCCATGAGGCAAACAAATCAGTCTTGTTTGGAGAGGATAAATCCTGAATATAGGTATTAATTAGTGATTAAAATATCCAGTCTGGATAGCTTCTTTAGCAAGAATACCAACAGCTTCATTACCCTGGTATCCACGCCAGAACTACATAAATTCCTAAACAATGACGTTGATACAAATAGAATTTAATAATTATGATAACTGAGGACTCTACTTTAGAAAAAATCAGACTATGCCGAATAGTTTGTAAGCAACTCAGAGAATCTGTCAATATAATAGTTTGATCTAATTTATATGATAGTACACATTTGATAGGTTCTAATATAGCAACTACTTCACCTATGTAGGTGGAGAATAAAGAAGGGTATTATATTACGTTCAATAATATTACTGTAGATAAAAATGATATACCTACATATGTAATGTATCAGATTGTCATATAAATAAATGTATTATTGCAAGCATACGGGTACCTAAATGTCATTGCCGAATGTCACGAATTCAAAAAAAAATAATTAAAAAAATATCGTATGCCATTTTGACCTACTGTGGCTAATTCGGAAGCCGATGGGTTAAATATCTAATTATATGGTAGTCCGATAAAGCTGTTAAGACCTTGCTAGGTCACTAGTGTAGTCAGTTCGAAAAAAAAAGCTAATTATATTCAATTGTAATATGTCAAAATAATATTAAAATGTAGGGTCAAAAGTCCCAATAACAACAAAAAACCCTTTCTTTAAGAAAAACAATTTCATTAATAACATATATGTAGATTTTTTAGAACACTCTTGAGCGTCCCGAGAATACTCCCCTAAATTATTATTACAATCTGTTCAGTAGTTTCGGCATGCATAGCAGACAAAGATACAAAGATTGTTTTTTATATATAACGATTACATTTATAACGTATAAATAATGAACGATAGTGTACAAAGAATAATCTCATCATATTCTTGTGTTATTTGGTTCTATATTTCGTAATATCGATAGCATTTTATGTAATTCGGTTATTGAGCACAAGATATGAAATAAAACTACGCAGCATGAATTCCTAGATGCCACAAAAATTTACAGGAAAGTTTTGACAAGGCAGCCACCATCTTGTTACAATATTTAAATAGAAAAGACGCTTGTAACACTATTACCTACTCAACAATAATAGTAATCATTTAGAAGATTGGTTTCCAAAAATAAAATTAAAAAAGGACAATTAAATTCCCCATTAAAGGTATAATTTTTCTACGAACAAACATAGTTGACTAAACAATATAAAATCTATACAAGTTTGTAGTAAGTTAGATAAAAGTTGTATATAAAATGGACGTTGCTGCATTTTACATAGATAAACTCCAAAATTGTTTGACCTAGAGCCATGAAAGTTAGGTGAGCTAACTTAACTAGGTGATTTTTCATGAAGAAAGTTTTTATATAGAATCTACAACACTGTGACTTGTAATTTGATGAAGCCGCAGTACATTAACTTCTAGATTGTTCAAACGAGCGACATGACATGACATGACAAAATTAATAATAATATTAGTTTCAACACGCAGAATTTTCCATAGAGATTACCAAAGCGATTAGGACTCCGGTCGATGGACGTAATTATCCGATACGAAATATATATAAGGGTTGTTGAGGTATGTATGCTTGGTACACATATATGTTTCAACAACTCATATATGTATGAATAGTTAGCTTAGCTTAGGTTAGCTTACATAGGTCGCAAATTGAGGACGTAATTATCCGATACGAAATATATATAAGGGTTGTTGAGGTATGTATGCTTGGTACACATATATGTTTCAACAACTCATATATGTATGAATAGTTAGCTTAGCTTAGGTTAGCTTACATAGGTCGCAATTTGCATTTATCAGGCAACAGCCAAAGCCGAGGTGTGCCGCGTACCCTTGAGCTAGTTGTCAAAATAAAATCGGCTGAGTGCCTTAAGCGCTCGCCTTAGTAGTCCGGTGAATAGTCAGTTCGAAAAAAAAAAATCGATGGACGTATATGCGTATCCTTACGACTGAGTAGGAATTTTTGGCGAAGGAAAATATATTTTTAAAGTTTAACTTCTTTAGTTCTTTAGCGCATGCGGGTAAAATTTTTACAGATGTAACGTCACGCAGATATGCAAGGGAAATGACGTCATTTGCAGTAAACGCAGATTTTTCAAGTCTCGAAAATCTCAGGTTTTATGTTTGTATAAATATAAACAAGACTTATAAATTAGTTCGCCAAAGAAGTTTCACTTCTGACATGTGTACTTTGTACGCACGCACTTTTTTTTATATAATATAGGAGGCAAATGAAAAATTAAAGTGAAAAAAATTAAAGTGATCACCGCGCTCCATAGACACTAGCAACACCAGGGGAGTCGCAAGTGCATTGCCAGCCTGTGTTTGGAGAGAAAGAGGGAAGGAGGAGTGAGGAGGGGAGGCGAGAAGAGAGGAAATGGGAGGTGGACCTCCGGCACTCTCACTGACCGCACGAAACGCAAAAATGCGAGCACTGTTACTTCACGTCGGTTTTCTGTGAGAGGATGATACTACCCCGGGTGAGCCGACCCATTCAAGCTAAAACTAATAATAAGTTTAGCGTGGCTCTACCACCTTCAAAATATCAATATCATAATGAAGCTGTAAAATGGTCGTAGGGCTGTTTCTAAGTCTCTCTGGTTCGCTATCAGTTTTAGGTCGATATAATATATCGCCAATCACCTATGAGTGTCTTGCGGCAGCTGCACTCGAGTCTCTAAACTCAGCCCCTCTCCAGGTTTAACGTGTTTATCCTGTTTACCATAGTAGACCACATCATCACTGAAAGTCAGATGAGATTATGGTCAAATGCAAAAATTTGCAATGTCTAAAAAAATTGCTATCATTAATATTACAACTGATTAATACCTAATTGCTAAAATAATACCTAATGAGCGGGAACCGAGTAAAGTATAAATCAATAAATTGCATAATCTATTTCCTTATAAAAAGATAGATGTAATAGTCTCCAGTATAAGTGATCAATTATTAAAAAAAAACCAACTAAAATACAATAATTCATTTTTAATGAAGCTATTTGATATCTTCTCACCATCCGTTTATTAATTACACTAATAAAATTAACTCTTAAATTTACAAAAATAAATATATATGAAAGAAAAGTTCGAAACAAAATAAACGATCTTAATAATACATCATTTGTGTAGCAATCAATAAAGCGGCTGAATCTTTAACATCTTCACTAACATCTCAATATCTTGTATACGTTACAACAATAATATTTCCTGAAACTGGATATTTATTTAAAACAAGGCGTTGATAAAGTAATTTTCTTTTAACCTTAACCATGTCTTTATGGAGTGGTCATTACTTAGTAATGGTACACAGCCCGCTCTGAGCAATGGCTTCGTATTAATCAAAATGCCATATTTTTATCTCACTCACTTGTGTCGTCATCCCACTCTCACTGGTCATGGATATCTGGTTTTTACTTTTCATTAACAATTGCATTAACTAACGCGCCGTGACATTGAAAAGTATTCCTTAACTGTGTGTCACTAAAATTTAAAATCGAAAAAACTATTACGTTACATATAACCTTTCTCGTCACGCGATCGCACTCAGGTCTAGCAGTCTTACTCTCCTGAGACGAAATTCGGTCTTTTTTCGGCTCTCCATCAAGGAGCCTTTTTTCGCTTTTTCAGAATAGACGTAGGAAAGCGTTCCTTCCCGTCCATCCATTTCTTACGTATTATCTCGTAATCATTAGTTTCACCATTTCCTTGATAACGTAAAAGGTTTTTAGACAACTCAATTAAAGTAAATGGATTTGTTTTACGCCTGTGAATTGTGATTATTATTCATTAGTTTTAGTTTGATGTTTGCTGACAGTTTATTTTGAAAATTATTATTTTGAAATATAGGTAATATTTAATGGAACAGGGATAATTAACCATGTCTTTATGGAGTGGTCATTACTTAGTAATGGTACACAGCCCGCTCTGAGCAATGGCTTCGTATTAATCAAAATGCCATATTTTTATCTCACTCACTTGTGTCGTCATCCCACTCTCACTGGTCATGGATATCTGGTTTTTACTTTTCATTAACAATTGCATTAACTAACGCGCCGTGACATTGAAAAGTATTCCTTAACTGTGTGTTACTAAAATTTAAAATAGAAAAAACTATTACGTTACATATAACCTTTCTCGTCACGCGATCGCACTCAGGTCTAGCAGTCTTACTCTCCTGAGACGAAATTCGGTCTTTTTTCGGCTCTCCATCAAGGAGCCTTTTTTCGCTTTTTCAGAATAGACGTAGGAAAGCGTTCCTTCCCGTCCATCCATTTCTTACGTATTATCTCGTAATCATTAGTTTCACCATTTCCTTGATAACGTAAAAGGTTTTTAGACAACTCAATTAAAGTAAATGGATTTGTTTTACGCCTGTGAATTGTGATTATTATTCATTAGTTTTAGTTTGATGTTTGCTGACAGTTTATTTTGAAACCCTTATTTTGAAAATATAGGTAATATTTAATGAACAGGGATAATCTTTACACAAAGTTCATTACATGTATCAGGCGTTTATTGTATCAAGTATTGTGTCGTATTTTGTATTGTAACGCGTGTAAACAAAACTTTTTTTACACGATGACTAAAGAAAATAATAACATTTTTTTTAATAATGATTACACCTTAAATTAACCAGTATCAAAACCAACTCTTAGGAATCTATGGAGATAAATCTCAGAAATATTGCTTTCATTCATAGTTTAATTGAATTAAAATAGTATATGAAGACTTTAGAATATTCGTGTATATTAAAGTATTTTTTAGATGAGAAAAGAATATGAACCTAATTTTAAAATATGAGGTTGAAAAAGAAAGATACTTTGGAATTATATTTATATAAATCACTTTTGTTTACATTGGCAGAGTCACCGGCGACGTGAGGCAAGCCGCGATGAAAAACGCCACAAGCCGTGAGCCACCACGTGTGAACTGTCAAAATCAATTCCCTGTAGTTGTGCCGAAGTGCAGCGTCGACGAGCCGCCACCGAGATGTATCCGTGACATGTTTATCTCAAGCTGCAATAATAAATATGATATTATATTCTGAATAAGAATTATATTAATTTTATAACTGTTATATTCATGTTGTCATTCAAGCTAAAACTAATAATAAGTTTAGCGTGGCTCTACCACCTTCAAAATATCAATATCATAATGAAGCTGTAAAATGGTCGTAGGGCTGTTTCTAAGCCTCTCTGGTTCGCTATCAGCCTTAGGTCGATATAATATATCGCCAATAACCTATGAGTGTCTTCCGGCAGCTGCACTCGAGTCTCTAAACTCGGCCCCTCTCCAGGTTTAACGTGTTTATCGTGTTTACCATAGTAAACCACATCATCACTGAAAGTCAGATGAGATTATGGTCAAATGCAAAAATTTGCAATGTCTAAAAAAATTGCTATCATTAATATTACAACTGATTAATACCTAATTGCTAAAATAATACCTAATGAGCGGGAACCGAGTAAAGTATAAATCAATAAATTGCATAATCTATTTCCTTATAAAAAGATAGATGTAATAGTCTCCAGTATAAGTGATCAATTATTTTAAAAAAACCAACTAAAATACAATAATTCATTTTTAATGAAGCTATTTGATATCTTCTCACCATCCGTTTATTAATTACACTAATAAAATTAACTCTTAAATTTACAAAAATAAATATATATGAAAGAAAAGTTCGAAACAAAATAAACGATCTTAATAATACATCATTTGTGTAGCAATCAATAAAGCGGCTGAATCTTTAACATCTTCACTAACATCTCAATATCTTGTATACGTTACAACAATAATATTTCCTGAAACTGGATATTTATTTAAAACAAGGCGTTGATAAAGTAATTTTCTTTTAACCTTAACCATGTCTTTATGGAGTGGTCATTACTTAGTAATGGTACACAGCCCGCTCTGAGCAATGGCTTCGTATTAATCAAAATGCCATATTTTTATCTCACTCACTTGTGTCGTCATCCCACTCTCACTGGTCATGGATATCTGGTTTTTACTTTTCATTAACAATTGCATTAACTAACGCGCCGTGACATTGAAAAGTATTCCTTAACTGTGTGTAATAATCTGATTGTTTAATGATGTATGAATTTTGAGCGATTGTGGCTTGTAATGGCTAATAATAGTAATGGCTAATGTACCTTGAACCAGTCGAATTAGCGTGATCATTCTTCATGAATCAATCATAGCTCTGAGTATTTTTTAGTTTTTTAAGTGAAATTGATATTTTAATCCGCCGTCTTTTCGTGTGACGAAAATTGGTGGGGGTGAACACTGTGTCTGGTAGAGAGGAAGCAGTGTCTCGCTTGCCTTCGGGAATTGGAGAATAGTGAGACATGCGCTTTTCTCCTTTTCTTTCTTTCTCATTAGTCGTTGTCCGTGGTCGCGTGTACCGCGTTCAAGCGGCGTGGCGAGCACTGAACACAATATATGTTACTTATAAGTGACTGATGAACAATTATGTTATTATATTATGTTTTCCTGTGACACAAAATTACATCTTTACAATTCGCGAGCAAAAAATCTATCAATCTATCAACATTTTTCTTCCCAGACTTACCTTATTACAGAGTCACCGGCGACGTGAGGCAAGCCGCGATGAAAAACGCCACAAGCCGTGAGCCACCACGTGTGAACTGTCAAAATCAATTCCCTGTAGTTGTGCTGAAGTGCAGCGTCGACGAGCCGCCTCCTAGATGTATCCGTGACATGTTTATCTCAAGCTGCAATAATAAATATGATATTATATTCTGAATAAGAATTATATTAATTTTATAACTGTTATATTCATGTTGTTATTTCAATAAACCAAGGATAATAATCTGATTGTTTAATGATGTTTGAATCTTGAGCGATTGTGGCTCATAATGGCTAATAATAGTAATGGCTAATGTACCTTGAACCAGTCGAATTAGCGTGATCATTCTTCATGAATCAATCATAGCTCTGAGTATTTTTTAGTTTTTTAAGTGAAATTGATATTTTAATCCGCCGTCTTTTTGTGTGACGAGAATTGATGGGGGTGAACACTGTGTCTGGTAGAGTGGGAGCAGTGTCTCGCTTGCCTACGAGAATTGAAGAATAGTGAGACATGCGCTTTTGTCGCTTTCTTTCTTTCTCCGTTGTCCGTGGTCGCGTGTACCGCGTTCAATCGGCGTGGCGAGCACTGAACACAATATATGTTATTTATAAGTGACTGATGAACAATTAAAATGTTTCCCTGTGACACAAAAGTGTATCTTTACAATCCGCGAAAAAATCGATCAATCTATCAACATTTTTCTTCCCAGACTTACCTTATTAGTTTTTAGCAGGATCACTCCTTAATATCGGATGTGATCGGTATTAAATATAAAATGTTTATATATCTATATATTGACAGGTTTTTGTGAATTTATCGTAACTATATTTTGGTCAATTTAAGCAATAACTTTATAAATTACAGCTTATATATTTCGAATGTAAGTAGTAAGTAACCTTACTTTAAATTTTCATTAGTAGTTTTTGTTTGAAAGGGTGACAAACATCATTCATCCAGAAAAATGGATTAATAATATTTAGTAATTGGATAGGATTTTCTACACTTGAAAGAGCATAACAAGGATAATAATCTGATTGTTTAATGATGTATGAATTTTGAGCGATTGTGGCTCATAATGGCTAATAATAGTAATGGCTAATGTACCTTGAACCAGTCGAATTAGCGTGATCATTCTTCATGAATCAATCATAGCTCTGAGTATTTTTTAGTTTTTTAAGTGAAATTGATATTTTAATCCGCCGTCTTTTTGTGTGACGAGAATTGATGGGGGTGAACACTGTGTCTGGTAGAGTGGGAGCAGTGTCTCGCTTGCCTACGAGAATTGAAGAATAGTGAGACATGCGCTTTTGTCGCTTTCTTTCTTTCTCCGTTGTCCGTGGTCGCGTGTACCGCGTTCAATCGGCGTGGCGAGCACTGAACACAATATATGTTATTTATAAGTGACTGATGAACAATTAAAATGTTTCCCTGTGACACAAAAGTGTATCTTTACAATCCGCGAAAAAATCGATCAATCTATCAACATTTTTCTTCCCAGACTTACCTTATTAGTTTTTAGCAGGATCACTCCTTAATATCGGATGTGATCGGTATTAAATATAACATGTTTATATATCTATATATTGACAGGTTTTTGTGAATTTATCGTAACTATATTTTGGTCAATTTAAGCAATATCTTTATAAATTACAGCTTATATATTTCGAATGTAAGTAGTAAGTAACCTTACTTTAAATTTTCATTAGTAGTTTTTGTTTGAAAGGGTGACAAACATCATTCATCCAGAAAAATGGATTAATAATATTTAGTAATTGGATAGGATTTTCTACACTTGAAAGCATAAAATGGAAATTCAAAGGTAAGTTCATCTATAACTGCGAGCCTATGATAAATCGTCTAAATACTACTGTGAAGTAATCTTTAACAACCATCATATATCAAATAATGTAGGCAGGAGCACGAAACTCAAAACGGTCTGTCAAACGACACTATTTAGATCAATCAGTGCGGATCTATCAGGGCTCATCGCGCGACACGAGGGTGAACATTTGCATTCAATGGAACGTAGCTGCTATGTCCTCTGTCAAGTTGTTTGACTAAGAACAAAGTGTTGCGTGATATACAGGTTGATTTATTTAAAAAAATCTATGATTCCTTACTGTCTATTTTTTCCCATCATCTTTTTTTACTTTGTTCTAATGAAATAAAATACAGGATGAAAAATTTAATAATTTATACTCTTAAATAATTTCCATATCTTCATAATATGTTTTAAAATCCTTGTTTCCTTGTTCTCTATCTTCGCGGCACCATTGCCCATAGACAAAATTAAGTCATAATTTTATTTCTGAACCATTTAATAAAAACTTATTTTTGTACCTACTTCCAATATGAAAATAAATATTATAATACGGTGTTGTTTTACAATAAGAATAATATAGTGTACTGGCTGTTTTTTTTTTCAAACTGACTACGCTATTGACCAAGCAAGGTCTTAACAGCTTCACCGGACTACTATATTGGCTGATATTGACATAGTAACATACATTATGGCATGAAGCGTCTTAATTCACCAAGAGTAGTAATTTAAGTCCATTTAAGTCTATCTCCATTCAAGTCTGAGGTAATATCTATTGTTGAGATGTAAGCTGCAATGAACACTTATTTACTGCATGCCCGTTCCTTATTGTTCCTGCTACCACAAAAGTGTTCAAATAGTATAAAATGTAACAATTTATTATTTTTCATATTGCACTTTTAGGGACATACGTTGCTGTTGAAAAATTAAACATAGAATAGGAAAGGATGTAAAAGCGTTATATATATTTTTTAAAATTTTAAGACTAAATTTATAAATAACCCCATACAATCTATCATATCTCAAAGATTACGTTTATTTATCTTAATGTTACATATTATGTCGTTTAATATTTGGGAGGTTGTTTGGTAGAGACTATTTTTAAAGTCACATATCGTTCGGTTATAGAAAGTATTAAATGCAACAAAATGTACCTATTAAAAAATATTTAGAAGAAATAGTAATTACACGCGAACTTAGTGGTTAATACGAAGTAGTTATATTTCATAACTTTTATTAAAGGTTCCTGTACAAGCCTTATTACATCTTTATAATTTGAATGACCGCTAATGTACACATGACTTTCGCTACAAAACACTTATCGCCCAAATAACTCTAACCAACGCTTTCAAAACTACTGGTACACCAATCAACATAACTTGTAAACAACATGTGAACGCAAAACAAGGAATATATATATAGATATAACTTAGAGACATAACGCATTAAGGTACCCAATAATTTTATTTCTGAACCATTTAATAAAAATTTATTTTTAGTACCTATTTCCAATATAAAAATAAATATTATAATAGATACCCTACAATAACCATAATATAGAACGATTTATAAAATAGTATCCTGACTGATTATTATATTGACATAGTAACATACATTATAGCATGAGGCGTCTTAATTCACCAGGAGTAGTAATTTATTATTATCTATCTCCATTTAAGTCTGAGGTGATATCTATTGTTACATGAGATGGAAGCTGTAATGAACACTTAACATCACATGGACTGCATTTCCGTTCCTTATTCTTCCTGCTACCTAGTAATTTTTTATACTGTACTTTTAGGGACATACGTAGATGTACTGTTAAAAAAAACTTTTGAAAAACTGAACATACAAGAATAAGAAAGGATGTAAAAGCGTTATATAAACATTTTTTAATATTAAGACTAAATTTATAAATAACCCCATACAATCTATCATATCTCAAAGATT
Organism: Antheraea pernyi; assembly: GCA_015888305.1. Classification (NCBI taxonomy): domain Eukaryota; kingdom Metazoa; phylum Arthropoda; class Insecta; order Lepidoptera; family Saturniidae; genus Antheraea; species Antheraea pernyi. The sequence goes on along the minus strand of MU159445.1, from coordinate 55,377 downwards.
ATGTTTATTTATCTTAATTTTACATATTATGTAGTTTAATATTTGGGAGGTTGTTTGGTAGAGACTATTTTTAAAGTCACATATCGTTCGGTTATAGAAAGTATTAAATGCAACAAAATGTACTTATTAAAAAAATATCCAGATGAAATTGTAATTACACGCGAACTTAATGATTCATACGAAGTAGTTGCATTACATAACTTTTATTAAAGGTTCCTGTACAAGCCTTATTACATGTTTCTAATTTGTATGGCCGCTAATGAACACATTATGACTTTCGCTACATAGCACTTATCGCCCAAATAACTCTAACCGACACCTGCAAAACTACTGGTACACTAATCAACATAAATTGTAAACAATATGTGAACGCAAAACAAGAAATATATATATAGATATAACCTAGAGACATAACGCATTAAGGTACCCGAGCGAGACGTCTATTGTTGCCATATCTATAGATAAACTAAGGTATTAATCAAATAAGGACGACAATGGAGCCGCTTACCTCAAGCCAAACTCTAAAACCAATTACAGAAGGCCTCTTAATTTCTTCAAACATTTCGAATAATATATATTACACGATGAATGCAACAGCTCGTATTATGGCAGACGCTCTTATCGATGCATTTTGACATTATACATAATGCGATAGACACTACACAAAACTAACTGTTATATCTACGACAATTGATTCCACCCACTCGGTTGTTGGTAAAGGGAAATTAACATTCAACTAATAGTGATCTAATCTATTGCTAAGACCACCTGTGGGCGTATGATTGTAGACAAGTGGCCTGATAGTCATTGGAAAAATTAAAGAGATTTTTGAGCACACGTATGGATTTCTTCATAACATTATCTCTTAGAGGTAAATAAATAATTACTAAAGTGAGAAAATTAATTAGACTTAATATCGTTGTTTAGAAAAATCTTGTACTAAATATTAGCGTTAACTTTGGCCCCAAAGTCCAAACTAAGCAATATCTATCTTGTAGAAGGCTAATATCTGATTACAGATTGACAAAAATGATCGTACCGACTATTAATTTGACATTTTGAGGGAATTAAACTTTATGAAAATTAATGTTTAGAAAAATAAAATGAACAAACAATCGAGACGATAACAAAATAAAAACTAAATTAGCGTTAGAGTGTAAGAAACTTAAACATACATGCAAACAACAGTCTTTAAATACCTACTCTTAAAAAATAAAGTGAGTTTATATATGTAAATAAATACATCATAATAGATGATTACATTCTTGTTCATCATAATACCGTTCAGTTATTAATTTAATTTAAAAAAAACGTCACAAATTAAATTAATACTTATCGCTTTATTTGCAATAGATTAGCATTCAAATTAATTTGTAACGTTATGCAAACAGCAATCCCGAAAGACAATTAAATTTATTCCCCGCCATTTCACAATGAACGTTTATCACAGCCCTCTGTTTATGCTGACTACGGGAAATAATTTCATTATTCGATACCTAAAAGTATGTACTTGCATACTCATATTTACGTGTTATATATGCAGGAAGTTAGTATTAAACATTCTATATTATGGCTTTCTCTGGCTCATTGCTTAACTCTTTGGAAACAGTGCCTACTAAATGTTACAGTTTATCGAAAAAGAATGATCACGGTATTATTTAAATGTTACATTACTTTATAAAAGTCCGAAGTCATAAATAAAACAATTATTTAACAGTGAGATTTCTTGTCCAAGGAAACTATAATTGACAATATAATATTTATTGTATACTAGCTGTTGCCCGCGGTTCCGCTCTCGTTAATATAGACTGGACTTATCCACGGGAAGTATACGTAAAAAACCTAAAAAATGCCTTTGTACATGTACCTATGTCCTTTGTACCCCTGAGAACATGTACCTACACCACATTTCAACATGAATGATCGAGTAGCTAAGGTATGAAAACGCAATAAATAAACAAACAAACTTACATTTGCATTTAATTAGGATTAGGAATTTAGAATTTCAATTAAATATGTTACAAAAATATTTCTAGCAAAAGTATTAATAATATTCAAAACGCAACTTTAAACAAACCATTGTTTTATAATTCGTCTTTGTCTAGGAAAATATTGATAACAATTGTGTTCGTAAACTCATGGTAGCCAAACACAAGCAGGAAGATATGTTTTCGTTACCTAACTCAAAGCGAAAGCTTGAAAACAAGTGACAGGCGAAAAACTTACCTTCTATTGTGGCAGCACTAACACTGAAACGAGATTTGTTTTAGTGAGGAGCTATGTATATTGTATAATAAGTACATTAGCGAGATAGTCTAGATCGGACGAATAATATTTTATAGGTGGTAAAACACAAAACTACGTCATTATCACTTAAGTAGAAAAAGTAATATTGTTGAAGTTATACTTCTTTTGGCGCGTTAGGGAAAAATGACGAGGGTAAATTTTTACGATGCCAGCGCACACCGTCACGAAAAACCGACACCTTGAAGTTAGCTATAGTCAACATTTTGTTTCTTTGTATTTGTTGTTTGTATTTCTTTGTATTAAAACTTTCAATGTATTAAATACCTTTTTTCTATTGTTAGTGTCGTTTTTTCTACAAACGTAGAATAAGGCGAAAGATAAAGTTTTTGAAAAGATTATTATCTTGTTACGCCAAAGAAGTATAATTTCTAACGCGTATACATAAGTAAACACACTTTTCTTTCTATATTTACGTTAATTTACATTATGTACAATAAATTCTACCATAATATCATTTTATTGCATGTATTTTTAGTTACCAGGCCCTGATCACAGAATACATAAGCATCCTGATCCCACATATTGTAAGACTAAGTCTCAGATACCTCGGTAACAATTATAATAATGCAAATAATGTTTTTAATAAACAACTAAATTTATCTCATAATTGTTTTTATTAACCTATAGAAGGTTATATCAAATGTAAGTTACAAGACGATAAATGTTAAGTTTAACCTAAAAAAACGGAATACATTTTGCTCTCATACGTACTTACGCAATAAGTTAACAATTTGCAAGATTAATGGTCAATTATACAAGTAACAAAATCCTATTAGAACTCTATAAAACAATTTCCTGTAAACTAATATCTCTTTAAGTGGGGTATAACGTAAGTATACATTTTATTTTGTGTAAAAAACGCATATAACACTCAGATACTTACCGATACAATTTTATATATACAAAATATAGGTGTGTACAAACATCTAACCACCTACAGGAATCTCTATCGTGCCGTATCTGCCCGGATTATCTTTATTGAATTACCCCACGCTGGTCCCAGCACGAGTCTCGACGAGCGGCTAACATAGCTGAACGAATACTACTACAGTGTTATGTGAACGTAGGATTATTTTGTTCTGTAATAGGGATCTTCGAATACTTAACTTATAATTCAATTATTATATTAAAGAGTTCATAGAAGGTATATACGAAACTATGGAAGATACAGTAATATTCTAAAGTCATGAAAAGTTAAAAGATTTATTTGAAAATAAAACCTTGAAAATAGTTTTGTATTTTTAATCATTAAATTGGGTATATACACTATGACTGCTAAAACATGCTGCATGACTGCTAAAGGACATTTCTTATAACAATATGTCCCTATGTCGTGAAGAATATTATATTTTAAGAATAATATATGTTAGACAAAAAATCATTTTCTTCTACACCTTGCTAATAGAATAAAATTGAAACGAAATTAATTTACACAATAACATATATAAGAATTTAAACAGTTTTTACTGTGGAAAATAAATACGAGAAGTTCTGTAATGTAATACACACTGAATCAGTCCAAAGGAGCGTTGTGTATAAAATCGGAGCACGCAATGAGAATATCCGGTACGGATATTAACAGAAGTACGTTAGATACATATATATGTTTGTTCTCTACATATAAGACAAGCCAATTGGTTTTTTTAATGAATTTGATTTCAAATATTTTTTTATATCAATAAAATTAATTTTAATTAATTATTTTATATTGATATAGGGTACTTACAAGAACCTAAAGAACAAATTTTATGAGTTTACGAGCTGAGTAATCCGATTCCAGAATCAATTTAATAATTGAATAGGATTTTTTTTAACTAGCTGATACCCATGTTTTCCTCTGTCATTTATCAATTTTAAAAATTATTTTATGTACAGAGAACAACACCCAAGCACTATATCGCTTGCCACACTTTTCTACGCAGAAAACACACATCCCTAATCGCGGGACGGGTTTTAGTTTCAAAAGGATATTATAGAGTGGATCAGTATGTGAATGATAGTGATGTCTGGAATTGACTCCTCTCTGTGCATCCACTAAAAGCATTGTTGTATAATGTATTAGAAATATATGTTAAAAAAAAATGTACCCGATCGAGTTTCTTGCCGGTTCTTCTCGATGACTGGGTTGTTTTCCGAACCGGTAGTAGTCTTTGACGTTCATAAGTGCATTATTAGGGCCTAAACTGAATAAAGTATTTTTGATTTGATTTGATTTGATTCGCGTTATAATTCAAAAATCGTAATGTCTGTCTTGTCGTAGTGCCTTTTATTAGATTACGACCAAGTGGCTAAGAAGTAAAAATACTTTTTGAGTGACACACACCGACAGACTTCTATCATTTTATTTATATGTAAGATAAGATATATGTAGGGTTTTAAACTTTTTTAATAATAAAATCGTAATGCAAACTGGATATTTAAAATTAGAAAGTGAAGTATAAGAATGACATTAAGCATTCGTGACTGAACGCTTTAGCAAAATAAGATGTTTGTAATAGATATGATATGTATCAGGCTTCAACTGACGTCGGCGGGTTTATAATATTTAACAAAATGTTTTCCAACAATCAACACAGAGTCGCCGTGTTTCACTGTTCTTTAAGTTATTAATTTTTATTAATGATGGGAACTTAAAGAATTTCAAAATTTTGAACGAGGTATTATAGGATTTTTTTTGTCAAAAAACTATGTGTCATTTGGATTAGAATTTCAGGGATTGAATAGTTACTATATAGTATCTAAGTATAGGTAGTGAAGTTGCTGCAAGTAGCTGTGCAAAATATGAATAAAGCAGATAAACAAATGGCTTTAATATACTGGAGAATTCTTATTTAATAAGCGTTACATTTTTGATTATACGTGTTGCAACTTGAAAGCAAACTACAAGATTAGCGTTTTATAATACAAAACAATTAAGTCGTATTTTTACTCATATATGACTTCAGTTTTTTTTTTTGAACTGATTACGCTATTGACCTAGCTAGGTCTTCTTAGGTGGTATTGTCACTTGTTGGATATCATCAATTATAAGATCTCTATTTTCCTGAATATTTATTGAATTTTTGTTAGAATCAGACTTCGATGTTTTTCTTCTCCGTGATGATGGCTAACTTGATAGTGTGTTCCGACACAGCGTCGATGGACGCAGGTTCGAATCCTAGCAACGGAGTAAAGAAACGCCCTGATGAAACCATAGCATGGTGGGAGGGCTTTTTCTAAGTCATCCTGGCTAGCTACCACCCTCAATATGGGAAGCCAAACACCAAGCACCTACTGGTGTGTTCCAGCAGCTACAATTGAGATCCAGTATAAAAGACTTCTCTTTATTCTTGATGTCACATACAATATTTTACTATTTTCTTAATACCCTTTAGTACTACAAACACCCTTTCGATTTGTTTTGGATCTACCTCTTGATCTTTGGAAGTGTTAGTTGTAGTACCACATTTTCTACATATTCTTGGTGGTTTTCTCTACACGTGACTATACGATCGCAGCCTACTTCGTACATCATTCTGATTAACATGAAATCGACGATCAAAGAATAAATTTTACAAAAAAAAATGTATGTGTACTTATGTACACGCGTTAGAAGTTATACTTCTTTGGCGTAAGAAGATAAAAATCTTTTCAAAAATTTTATCCTTCGCCTTATTCTACGTTTGTAGAAAAAACGACACACAGAAAAAAGGTATTTAATACAATGAAACAAAATGTTGACTATAACTAACTTCAGGGTGTCGGTTTTTCGTGACGGTGTGCGCGCGCATCATATAAATTTACTCTCATCATTTTTCCCTAACGCGCCAAAGGAAGTATAACTTCAATAAAATTTATGTAATAATACTTAGAATTTCTCCGACAAAAATGTAAAAGCACGTTTAAACGCAGTGTCTCAGCTCGTGACACGGCCGTTAATCATTGGGTACCGTTAAACAACATGATACATTTAAATACAATTTGTATTTGTGATGCGGCGCGGGCGCAGATGATGTATCGAATTATTATGAAGTATTTTTTTTTCTTATAAAGAGAAACTGTGGCCGTAATGATTTATACGTTTTATATATGGTGCGGCACTCGATAGGAAGTAATAATAATTATTAATAGGTAGGTAAGTGTTATATATAAAATGAAGTAATAGAAAAGTTAATTCATTGATGTCAAAGTGAAAAACTCTATATGACTAATAGCTAACTGTAAATTTCAAGAATATATATGATACGTAGGTATATGCTAGTTCATTCCTTTGACTTCGTTCTCATAAAAAAGTCTTATTGTTACATCGGAACTGTTTTATCTGAATTAATTTTGTTACCTACCTTTACCTAACGTATGTGGAGATGCATATTGGTATTTGGACTAGATAATATTCTGAAGAATTCTGTATCTGCCAGTGAAGGACTCGTTAAAATAGGTTCTGCCGTTTCAAAGATAAGCCCGGACAACCAACAGGCACAGATTTCAAGTGGTTCCCTCATACGGACAACTAATAAATAAATGCATTATAATACTTTTGAGAAACCTAAACGAGTTTAAATATATAGGAAGTGAATATAACTTATGTTAAGCCGGATGTCTAATAGGCACTATTTCCGTCGGGAATGAGAAAAAAATCAAATCGAACTAGATATATGCTCTAAATATGTTGTTTACCATTTTTACAATTTTGTTACGGCTGAAGGTAGAAGAGCCTCCACAAGTGACGATGCTTGAGTGCGTTCGGAGTAATCTGAACAGTCAGTCCAGATTCTAACTTTACTGGCTGGCTAATCTTTAATTTTTTTTTACTTATTCAGTTGGAGCTATTACTATTTAAAACACTGTTAAAACCATTACGAGAGAAAGAAAAATTACCTGATACGAAATATATATAAGAGTTGTTTAGGTATGTATTCTTGGTAGACATATATGTTTCAACAACTCATATACATATGAATAGTTAGCTTAGGTTAGCTCAGATAGGTCGCCAATTTCATGTATCAGGCAACAGCCCGTGTCGAGTTGTGCCGTGCACCCTTGAGCGAGCTGTCAAGTAAAATCGGCTGAGTGCCTTAAGCGCTCGCCTTAGTAGTCCGGTGAAGCTGTTAAGACCTTGCTATGTCACTAGCGTAGTCAGTTCGAAAAAAAAAGAGTGAAAGAAAGACTAGAATTCTTTATTTGATCATTATTTTCGGTCGGCGTGTAAATGATCACAAACAGAAAATATTTATTTTCTTTCCTCATAAGCGCTTGGACTTGATTATTTTAATATAAAATTGTTGTTACATAATATATTATGTAACGATGACTCATTAGCGTGTTCGGATATCTTTTCTATCAACGGTAATTCGATTCTAGGAATAAACCGAAGCTTTCGGCAAAGGAAAACATCGTGACCATAGATAGTATTGTGTGGTTTCTTCTAATGCATGACTTTATAGCAAACACCCTTTAAAAATCTGTCATCAATCATCTGCATTTCAGAGTCAGTAATACACAAAATTTAGAATGTTACCATTTTACATATTCATATTTGGGGTGTAAGGGATGTCGAATAACATCATAACACTTGAGACACCCAAGACAACCTCACTTGCAAGTGGTGCAACACCCTGCTGAATGATGAACAAGGCAATGGCGAAAGCGATGTGGTAGGGGTTTACAGCCTGACAGGGTCGCAACCACCATGTATATGGTGAAAAAGCCCGTCATAGTGTTGCGCGTCTGCGGGTCACGTTTCGGGATCAGCCTGCGCATCCAGCTTTTCGCAGGCATAACAGCAGCGACCGGCGATTTTCGATTTTGGATTGTCCTGTGCTTACCATCAGGCGTAGTGCAGTCATTTCGCCGTGCTAAAAAAAATGTAAGTCACATCGTCATTTATTTATCGAGTGAGATTGTGAACAAACCTTAAAACTATCCTTACTGATATTATAAATGCGAATGTGAGTTTATTTATTTCTTACGCTATTACTCCTTACTTTACCAACCGATCTTCATGAAAATTTTTATATACGTTGTCTGGAGTTTTCACCTAGAAATAGTACTGGTCCCTATAGATAAGTCTAATTTACGGTCACGCAAACGATACTTCGAGCAAAAGTATAAAGAAAACTTACTGTTTGATTCAAGCTCGAAGCCATATATGGGTATTTTCACTCCCAAAAATATAATATTAAAGCAGTTTCAAAATAAAATATTATTTTCCGTTATTTTCATAATAAAGGTGACCTTTATAATACCCTAGAGGAAGCCGCAGGTGTACGCATTATTAATATAATGATATTTATTAGCAGTTTAAATTGACAGGACTGAAGTAAAAATGATTGTTTCATTAGATCTATACGTTTTTATGTATGTAACAAGTACGATGCTATGAATACTTCATCGCCCGCAATGATTATTAGCTTCGATAATAGGTGTAATGAATAATTGTATTAGTTTCACTTCATATCTTCCAAGGAAAGTTGCGAAATACGCTTTATTTTCACACTTTACGTATTTACCTTCTATTTTACACAATATTGTATGTAGGTACATTATACATATATGAATATTGAATTACATATGAATAATCCGATACGAAATATATATAGGAGTTGTTGAGGTATGTATGCTTGGTATGTATATTGTATGTTTGTTTCAACAACTCATATATGTATGAATAGTTAGCTTAGCTTAGGTTAGCTCAGATAGGTCGCGAATTGCATGTATCAGGCAACAGCCAAAGCCGAGGTGTGCCGCGCACCCTTGAGGTAGTTGTCAAAGTAAAATCGGCTGAGTGCCTTAAGCGCTCGCCTTAGTGGTCCGGTGAAGCTGTTAAGACCTTGCTTGGTCAACAGCGTAGTCAGTTCGAAAAAAAAAAAAACATGAGACAATTCCCAAATTTTATATTCCTTTTACCATACTTCTTTGTGCTGGAAATAGTTACAGTGTAAACTCTTTATAACGAATTTCAGGCGACTGAGGATTTTTCTTCGTTATACAAACTTTTCGTCATGTGGAGGGAAAAGAACAAAGAAATCGTTTTGTGGTAAACCAACCAAATTGAAGTAATTTCTGCATTATAGAAAATTTTTCGTTACAACTAACAACGCTATAAAGAGTTCACACTGCCTTTTGATTCTAAATATGTCTTAAACAGTTTCCATATGGAAAACAGATTATCGGAATTGTTTTTACTTACCATAGACCTACCTAACCTATATTAATATAATTAATTTGATATTAAATGACGTAAGCATCACCACTTATGAAAAAAAATGTGTAATGCAGAACTAAATTTAATCGTACCTATTAGCCGATTTTGATATGCGATTTTCATTGGTCATTAATATATTTTTTACCTATAGATAGTAATTTTTTTATCAGAAAAGGATAATTATGATGTGAAATAATTTTAGATACATTGATAAAGTCGTAATGCGTGAAAAATACACAACACGATATAAACTTGGACTTAGCAGCTTACAAGTAACATGACCACACCAATTACGCACAAGTAGGTCCGTTACGGACTTTCATACGGTCATTACTACAGACACGTTACGTTCGCAACACCATAATTATAAGATTCGTGTAATTACGTTTTACCTTTTCGGAACAGTCGCCTACTTTTGTCGAGAAATCGCGTTTTAATAGCGGATTTTTTTTAATTCAACAAATATATCTTCTGTTATAAGATAGGTTATATAGAAAAATAACTTAGAGTAATAGTTGTCCTGGGGTTTAAATTAGACCAAATTAAGAGTACAATGTTTTTAATACGTAGATATTACTATATGTTTTTTTTCTCTTAATGGTAAAAACTGTATTGAGTATTATTCAAATATTGTAGACTAGCAGTGCCCGCGTCTGCGTGGAACCTTATGTAGAAACACAGTGAATAATAAAATCAACTGAATGTATTAAGTCCGTTTATTCATCTTCTTTCGTACTTAAGTCGTGTCTTCATTAAAGCTACAATAACTCTTGATAGACTGAACCGATTTTCTCTCTCTCTCTTGGGGTCCTATGTCCCCAAACTGTCGGGGCAGAGGGCAGACACAATGCTTCTCCATCTCGATCTGTCGATGGCTTGACGCTTCACCTCACTCCAAGCAAGCCCAATTTTCGCACACTCTGCAAGCACAGATCTTCGCCAGGTTTGTCTAGGACGACCACGTTTCCGCCTACCTTGGGGATTTCAGTCCAATGCCTGATTAGGGATATGGCTGTTGTCCCTTCGCAAAGTGTGGCTGATCCAGGTTCATTATCGACGTCACACTTGATGGTCTATGGGATCTTCATGGCACATTTTCCACAAATCTACATTGCTGATTGTCTCTGGCCAGAAGATTCTCAATATATGACGTAGACTGCGGTTAACGAAGACTTGGAGCTGGTGTGTGAGATCTACGGTAGCCTTCCAGGTCTCACACCCTTACAGCAAGACTGACTTGACGTTAGACTTGAATTGAACCGATTTTAATGAAACCAAAACTAAATGTTACTCGAGTATATACTCTATGATTTTATTGGTAAGGTTTTATCGTGATCGTAGTACTTTAGGGGCAAGAACCGTGAAATACGATGAATAGAGGTTTGTAAATGAAAGTATCGACTTGTAGCTGGTATGAAAAAATGGGTAATAATTTCTAAATATACTTATATTGTTATCACTCGTCAATAGCTAACAACAAGAAAAGAAAATCGGTTGATAAACCAAGGGACAAAAAAGTACTGAACTGTTTTGCCTTCGCATATTTATTTACCTGTAAATATTTGCTTGAATACTACATTTTTTATTTTTTATAAGCCTATAAAAGTTTTATCCAACGATGAACATAGACTGTAAGAATTACGTGATAATTAAAATAAATTTTAATTCACATCCTAGATATTACTCACTTGTTTAAAATCATCCAAGATCTAAAGAATAAATAACTTGGCCCAAACCTTTCAAAATTCTTTGATAATTTTCTTCACAGTGAGCCACTTTGAGAAACGAAAAAATTATTGTTCGGATGCCTAGTAACAATGAACTAGAGTTTATATATGAGCTCTGAAAGTAGATAGCTTGGGCATTACTTGAGTTATCCTAGAAAAACTATAAAATCTTAGACTTTGTAGTTCAAGAATTGGTCATTTGGTTTAACGTATATTCTATGAAACTTGATTATGTAAGTAGTTATATTTGATATAAAATAATTATAGAAATACCGTATTTTAAATATACAGGCGATTTTTTTTTACTTATTCATATACAGCAAAATATGTTCGTTTTATTAGTATAATCCTGATTTATATAAATGATCGCTACATCCATTATATGTATTTTGAAAGATACTTTCTTCTAACAAAGACATGAAGATATTTAGCTATCAGCGCCCCACAACAGCTGTTGTCAATCCCCATTTATGCCTCGAGTTAAAAAATTCAAAAGCAAAATATCTATAGAATTCTACCTCTAACTAGGTAGAGATGTGTGATATAAGTGATGTAACGTCTCCCCGAACGACGAAACGTTTCGTTTCAAGCTGAATGTTGAAAATAAAATTAATAAGGATAGATATATATGATTAACCATATCCACGAAGGGGATGGTAATAGTCAATCGGCGTCATCTTCAAAGCCATCAGTTGACGTGTATCCAGCTCCAGCAAGTTCTCCCTTTTAATAAAATTAAATAAAAATGTTGATTAAAAATTTCAAATGATATTTCTATCTTACCTTAATGTTTCTTATCTTGTAGTTAAACTGTATTCTGTATTTTATAAATAAGATACAGTTTATCTAATTAATTAAAAAGTTACACGTGATCTGAATGAAGCCTTAATTAATTAAAGTTTTATTTTACTTTTAATTGATGAAATGTATTGATATTCATTCATTATTTTAACCACATATTCACTCGTATAATCAATAGGTATTTCTAGACACTAATGAAGATATCTATATAAACCTTACAGATAATTATAGCGTTTCAAGGTAATTAATTAATTAATAGGTACCCAATAAATAATATTTAATTAATCTTTGGTTAAAGTATTTCAGTGAACATGGTCTGTGAATAAGATGATAAAGGTGTGATAGGTGTGTGAAGGTGATAAAAAAAATACTTTATAAAATAAACTTACACGATATTGTAAATAGTATAGTATTTTTTTTACATAGCGTTAAGATTATTATGGCTATTTTAAACCGACTTTTAATTTCAAATAATGCCTTCTTTAAAATTAGTCGATTGCAAGATATATTTGTAATTTTTTAATATCACTTTTTCCCTAAATATTTTAAAATAGTTTGATACATTTTATATGATTAAAAAAAAAATTATTTATTTTAATACGTCTAATGGCAAAACTTGCGCGTTATACTGTACAATATAATAAATGAGTTGGGCTGCGTCCGAGTTTCTGCCCCATGGGTGTGACAGCAAGAAGGCGGGACATGCGGGGAGACCGCCCTAAACAAAATGGCGGTCGTTGCGCGGCAAATTTTGAATTTCCTGTTATTATAGGACATTATATTTAATTTCTAAATAATAAAAAAAATACTTCTTGAAGATCAACGGGCTAATTAGCAATTTTATAGTAATATTTTCTTCTAAAAAAAATTATAGCAGATATTTTATAAAAAATAATTAGGTACCCAACAAACTAAAATATGGATTACTACTGAATCTTCTACAGGTATTGTAATATGAATTTTAGTAAAGTAAATTTGTTATTAACATAAGCACCTATGTATATATAATTAATATAATATTAGATATAACTGTAATAAGTAATACATTTTTTAACAGTTTGTCCTAATGACTAAGGAAGTTTTTAAAAGTAAATAATTATTCCCTAGAAATGTGTAACGAAACGTGAAAAAATGTTGGCAAAGAGTATCCTATGAAAAATATAAACATTATTCTCTTGTCTTATTAACGTGAGACTTACAAATATCATCGTTTTTATTAGGTACTCAATAATTAATAACGAACATATAAAAAAACTACACACAACGAAATAATAAATTAAATAATATGTCAACATAATCGAGTATTATGTTATCAATTACAAGATAACAGGAATATCTCTCAACGGGCTCATCAATTAAATTAAAATTATACACCACAAAGAGTCACCGAACTCGAACATTTATAAACAAATCGTTATTGCGATTTAAGGACCCATTTAAAAGCTATAAAAGAATTAGAGTATAATATAATCAACCTTAACACTAGTAGATCCAAAGTTCATTATCGCCTGCAATGATGCATCAACCTTAGCACTCGTAAACTATTTCCAGTAACATCTAAAATAAAGAGGCGCCTCTGCCTTCTCGCTCTTGTTAATACGTTAAGCGTGTTACATGAAAGAGATATGTGATCGTGAGCTGTTTATATCGATACAGCGGTGTTGATTTAACCATTGCTTTGGTTTATTGCAGTCAATAAAATTGAACGTTATGAGGCAAGGTCGCAAGTGAAAAATTATTGGTGATTTATGTCTTAATTCTGAGACAGTCAAGTTTAACATATCGTGAGACCGGTTTCTCGTGTTATTACTTCTATTGATTTAAATCGATTCGATTTAGTATTCGATGTAATTAATTATTTTCGATTTATATTCATTCAACAGCACATGAGAATGGTGATATACCTAAGTAGTAAGAGATAATTCTGGAAACAAAGTTTTACAGCACGCTATTTTTAATGATCGCACATTAAAACTTGATAATATTAAACTATTCTTATTTATTTATAGCTATTAAAATTATATGCATAACTGGGGGATCGTGTTATCAAGAGACTCTATAATTTCCATCCGATTTTTTGTCAAGTAAACAATTTTTTTCTAAAAAATGATATACAATTAATTTCGAATAATTCTTCTAAGTAAATAATCCATTTATAATATGTTGTATAATAGAATAATATATAAGTAAACGAGTCAATAACCATGAATAATAATACTCTTTGTAAAATTACTTCTCCTGTGATTGTGACCAACATGTGACAGTTATCTGGACGTGACCATGAACTCAATATGTATTCAGGGTACCAAGCGCAAAGGCACATTGACGGACCTCATAAATATCACTTATCATTCGTTGTATTTCGTCCAATTACTATATAACCCTGTATGGGTGTGTACTGTACGTAAACATAGTTCAAGTTACTATGGACTAGGAATTTAAAGAAATTAGTTTTTTACATCCGTTGAAAATAAAACCGCTAAGCAAAAATTGTACATAAGTAATATAAAACTAATACATTTTTATAACCCGATTTAATTATATATAAATATAATAATAGAGGTCTCTTGTACACACATTAGGTACATAAAAACAACTGGATGGATTTTGATCAAATTCTTTTAGTTTTAGGTACTTCTTAGACGGTTCATACCTATCACAATATAAAAGAAAATGACCGTAGTTTTATTAAAGTATTAAGAAACTACGAAATCTGTACGATCTACGAGTTAAGAGTTTTCTTGCCGTGAAAAAGGGGAAACTGGTGTAGTGTTTATACATTTCTTGTATACATAAAACATATTGTTATAAACAACCCAGACGAAGTCACGGGTATCAGCTAACATCAAAATAAACGACAGAAAACTGCAAAGCCATAATGAGTTCAATTTGAGTCTTGTCAAAACCACATTAGTCCGGACCGAGTTGAAGAATGGTCTGCCTTGAGCGCTCATTGGGTGCGAGGGATTATTAAAAACGCATTAAGCCACGGCCACACCTAACCATATAGCGTTGTTTTGAAATGGAAAGAAAAAGAGTAATTCCGAGATTTGTTACGGGGAGAGGTGGGCACCAATCACCCGTGACTGACACGGAAGGAACCTTGCCTCTATCACGCCAAACCATTATTTCGTCGTTAGGGAAATGGGATATAATGTTGGTATCTTGAAATTGCAATCGACGTGTTAAAAAACAAAACATTTACGAGAGAGGTCAAGAGATTATGGTCCTTCAAAAGTATTTAATATTGAAAATACTTACAATGAATTTTCTCACATTCAATACAAAATCTTACTAATTACGTATTTCAAATTTGCTAAATATATTGTAGACCCTTTTAGTTTCATTCTAAATTAAAAATTATACCTAAGCCTTGCGATAAAATGACTTAGATAATAATGTCCTTCTGAAGAATTCTGAAGAAAAATTTAGGTGTCAAGTAACAATAAAAATCTTAGAATACAATCATTATGCTTTATTAATTTCAGTATTTATATATTTATGACAATATCGTCTCGCCTAAACTTATTACGTTACTAATTATAGTTATTTTTTTCCATAAATTTCGAATCGATAGGACATAAAGTGGTAAATAAAATTGTTCAATTTAAGATCATATATTTTCTCTCTACTGATCTAATTTATCAAAATTTAAGGACAGTTTCCAATAGGCCTAACATTCAAAACTTAATTTTACTCATTTCCATAGTAAATCTAATTTTACTTGATTTATAAAATTTTACAATTCCAATTCAAACTCGAGAAGTCCATCTGGCAAGGGATTTGTTATTATTTCTTTGTAAATTGCACTTCGATTTCATAAATAGATATTTCATTTCATATCCATATAGAGGCTGCATAATGTAAAGATGTTGTTTAAATCATTTATTATATTCTTTTTAAAAGTTAACATGACTATACTTAGGCTAAATAAAAAACGACAGACTATTGAGCAAAACATTAAAAAAATATAAAAAAAAATGCGTCCCAGCCAGATAGTTGAGTGAAAAATCGTTCGCCCATTATCGATAAAAACAGAAATAAAGAAAGCAAATCTAATTATGCGAATCAGTAAATAAATATTGAATATATCGACAATATACAATTATTACAATTTACATATTACTTAACGAACACAGCACAAAATTAAAATAGAGTAAAAAAAATATTTATAAAAATGAAACCAGCTCACTGAGTTCTAAGTAAAAAAAACCATTCACTAGTTTAAAAACTTTGCGTGAAAAATAATAATTTACAAATAGTTTACATTATTACGAATAACGTATAACGTGATCCTGAGAAATCCTACCTTCAAAGTTTCCTTCTCCATTTTTTTTTTTTGCATTTTATTCTAATAATATCCGTTAAGCTAACTTTTTACGAGTAAATATATAATATGAATGTACGATATCAATTTACGTATATCGGGTCTTCCTTATGCAATGATTTTATAAAAATACATTTCTAAACGTTGAATTTTCAAATGATGACGGCGTTTCGATTACACGATTAAATTATTCCCATTTTATAAATACACTGAACAACCATTAGTTTATCTTCTAACTTTGGTATACTGTGTACATGCAACATCGTTCCTACGTTCTGTAAAACATTCAGATATGAAAAATTATGTATTTATTTGCATACACAACATCAAAGGTAACTTTTATTTCATTATTATTAATGAGAATATACAATTTAATCGTTCAATATTTTTACTTTGAAATGTCTTTTAGAATTTACGCCTCAGGTTAAATGGTACACTTATTTCCCATATTATAATAGAAGAATATCAAAGAATAGGTTATGATCTCGTTAAAGAATTTCATCTAAATTATAAGCTTCATTCTCGTAACATTTTACAATAATAATAATAGTATTTATTACGATTATTATCAGTTATTAATTACGTATATGTGTCATCAAAAATCGTATACATTGCACTTGTATAACTGGCCTTTCCACACTATAAATTACACGTGTATCCAAACATTACAAAACCGAGAGACAATTCCCAAAATAAAACACTCGATTTACAAAAGTCAAAGAATTACCTATCGTTGTATTTTTTTTTTCAAAATTAATCTCAATAACATTATTATTCACACTAAAAAAAATAATTGTACAATATAAATTCTAAAATTATCATGTACGTATTTACAGAATATTATTTCGTCAGCTTAATTAGAAATAAAAATATCGAATATATTATTAAATAATAACAATATGGGTACTAATTGCCTTCTTATCAATGGTTAATTATAAGAGGTCCTTATGGTTTTTGTGATTTAAAAATTATAACGGATTTTTTTTTCAATTTACTTTAATATAGTGCTTGATTTAGAGCAGATCATAACGTTGATAATATGGGCATTATAATAAATTCACTATCGTGCCAAGTATACATATAAATAGGAACCTAAACAGAGTTACTGTACATTAAATAGATCAAAGATGAACGACGTCATCATTAGTTATTGAGTATACCTAAATCAAGCACAATATAGTGTACGATTGCTAATAAGTATGGAGGATAAATTTAAAAAACTGATATTAACGAACTATACAATATTATAATCACATAAATGTCAATGCAGTTTGTTTACTAATAATTATAGACTGCGTTTTTGGTAATTATTGGTATTGAGATTGTTCTATAAATTAATTTATACTTAACAACTGTAAAAATCTCTTCATCACACTCTATCATTTATTACTCTTTATCCAAAATCACTAGGTTACGTATTAGTTTATAATGTAATATTATTATGAAAAGTCCAACATACAATTTATACAAATTAAAATGTTCTAGTAACTTCGATCGACGAACCGGCTGTTTCAGATTTATCATTTATATGGAATCGATCGAACGTAAAATTCGACGTCGCGTGAAACGCAACACGGGGTACTATAGGAGTCGAAAGAACAAATCTGAAACAGTACAGTCACTTGAACTGAGAAATCTAAGCCCTTATTGTGGCGAGGTGGGCGGACTCATATTGTCCGGTTCGTCTCCGGAACCAGGTTCGCCTTTGGTCTTATTCTCTTTCTTCCACTTCATGCGTCGATTCTGGAACCAGATTTTTATTTGTCTCTCGGTAAGGCAGAGCGCGTGCGCGATCTCGATCCGTCTCCTTCTTGTCAGGTATCTGTTGAAGTGGAACTCTTTCTCCAACTCGAGGGTCTGGTACCGTGTGTACGTCTGCCGTCCCCGCTTACGTTCTGAAATAACATAGCATTACACATTAAATACGGGGTCCCAAAAGGTTCGAATCAAAAGGGGCAACCCTAACCAATGTCAGACGTTAAAAACTGCATAGGCATTTCTGATAAATGGTGGTTATTTGTAAACGGCGAACACTCCCGGCGGAGTTAATTGAAAATTGTTTTGAGCTTATCAATTCGTTAATTGTTTTTGCTTGTTGTATATTTCTCTTGGATGTCGAGTGTGGTGCAGTTTTATGGAAACGTAGTTCTAGAAGCCTGTAAAAGCTATTATTTACAAATGCACTAAAATTAATTATTCTGGTTTAATTCGACGTAAATTAAGTTTCTGATCCTTAAGGTAGTTGTGATTAAATTGATTCAAGTGCTTATTTATTTACAATAGAGTTTATTATATTATGAAACCGATTCTACACTATATGGCAGTTAAAGATGTAATTATTAATGATATGTTGAATTTTTTAAATTACTATTCACTGGTCACTAGTAACATTGCATATACCTAGTGTAACACGAATTGTTTTCAATGCTTCATTATATTATTTAAGATCTTTTTAATTAGAGTTTGACATAGCAATTGTGAAAAGAAAATTGTATCGATTACGTATTCAATATTGAATATTAACATAACATGAACACCAACATAACCAACACGTAATAGAGAAATTTATAATAAACATATACGTTTAGGAAATTATCTTATTTTTGTACACAATCACTATCACCCCACTAAATCAAGAAGAAGTATAACTACAACTGTGTAGTAATGAAGACTAGGAAAATATTAAATAATTCATTTTTCAATGAACAAACGCATCACTATTACATATTTATCGTGAATGTAAATTTATACATATGTTCTTTCTTAAAAACTTACTTCGAACCGCTACCGAAGCCAATTAAAATAATTTAAGAC
This sequence comes from Antheraea pernyi, assembly GCA_015888305.1. Classification (NCBI taxonomy): domain Eukaryota; kingdom Metazoa; phylum Arthropoda; class Insecta; order Lepidoptera; family Saturniidae; genus Antheraea; species Antheraea pernyi. Next base: position 36,218 of record MU159445.1, on the reverse strand, counting down.
GCTGCGGGCCTTTTTCATTTTGTAATCATTATTCTTCGAGGAAGATGTGAAGCCTATTATACACGGTTTAGGAGATGCTCTGAAGTGTAATTTATTTTGATTAGAAAAAAATTGAATCTTGAGTTAAAGCTGTACGTTATATATTAAGTAAAAGTTAATTAAATAAGTGCACGTTCCCGTAATTTCGCCCAAGTAATACGTAGATAGACTATACATAAAATTATTATAATGTTATTGTTGTGGTATAAAAATAGAGGATATAGCAGATATTCAAAAAAATAACCTTCGAAATTAGAGAATTACAAATTTTTTAACGATAGAAATTACATAGAAGAATTTGAAGTATGGAACCATTGCTTTAATATTAGCATAATTATGTTTTACGCTACCATTTTCTACACATTTCCCCCACAAGGAAGTATGAAGATATTATATAGAACTACGCAACCTCATAAACGAAATAAAATCTTTATGTTTATACCAAGAAACATTTATCTTGGGCTTATTATGTTAAACTTTCGTTAATTTTAAGTCAGTAGCATAAGCATTATTTTAAATAAATCATTTCACATACAATAATATTAATTTTATTATATTATAATATTATTATTTAATATATTATTATTATATATTATAATTTTATTAACATTAATAACAATATTTGATAATCGAACTTTAATCATTCACATGTCCGTCTGGATTGTAGACATATTTGATATACTAATGCCATAAACTATAAGTAATCTATAATTTAATCATAGAATTTGACCTAAATATTCATATAATTTATTTCGTAATTTGTAAAGGTCGTGAAGGTTTCCTAACATAATTTATTTCGTTATTTCCTGAGATATATTTACTAATTACTTTACATAATATTATACAGTATTAAATGTTATTAAGTGCTGTGTGATATTATCACTTCACTATTTTTTTTTAATTGCCTTATTGAACGTCCGCCTAGGGCGGTATTAGCTTATTCTGAAACCTGATTGGTAAATAAATTATATTTCGACTGTGTAAATTAATTTGGAGATAGATTAGGAATATAATGGAATAAATCATATTGCGTAGTTTAGAAAATTTCAACAAAAAGTTTTAGCTTTTTACAGTCATCAAAAATGACGATATTTTTTAAATTATCGATAAAGGTACTATAACTATTATGTATGTACAAACAACTAATAACAAAGAAAAATACATAACAGGTACTATTTTTAAATATTATACATCGATATAAATATCGACTTATATCGAAACCATCAACTCATATTCATGATGTAACTAAGTATAACATATAATATAAATACATTTACAATTGAAATAGCCAAAGTTTTGCAGATTCAGAACAAAGACAAAAGTTAGCTGATTATTTTCGTTTCAGCTGAAACACGCAAAACGACTTGCCCTACAAGATAAACACGCGAACTTCGAAGAAACACCGACACGAACCTCGGGGATTAGATACATTGCGAATGACGCTGCCCTAATAACCTTTTCAAGGAAAGACGGTATTCATGACGGGAAACAAAAAAAAAACACGAGAAGTATCAGATGCCAAACAGGACATACTGCTTATGTCACGTTACTGAAGTATAAATATTTTTAATACAACTTATACATGGACGAACTTTGATCATTCTGTTAATCTTACGATTTACGGTGATACTAGAGGCTGTAAAAGATCATGTGCTTATTACAGTCGACGGTTTTGGAGGGTTGTTGCAATGGATTCAAAATTATTAACCACTTGTTGCATTGGAAATTGATAACAGCTTCAACGTCCCGTTGGCGTTTGGGACGATTTTGAGATGCAATATTTTCATTGTAATGCAAAATCAATTGTTAATAATAATATATTATTTTGCTGAATTACTTTAATTCTTAGTTAATGGCTTTTCAAGGTCTCAATTCATCACCTAGATACCAAGTATTTACTGCGTTTAGGATATCTGTATTAAGTTAAGAGTGCAAAATTGATTGTGGCTACTTACTTCATTAATATTTTACTGCATTAGGTACATTAATTCGTAAATCAATGACTTTTTAAAAACTTAAGTTATCAGATGGTTACCAAGAATCTATCACCTTAAGAATACCTGTATTGAAATAGTTTAGAATATTATCCGATACGAAATATATATAAGAGTTGTTGAGTTATGTATGCTTGGTACACATATATGTTTCAACAACTCATATGTAGGTCGCGAATTGCATGTATCAGGCAACAGCTAAAGCCGAGGTGTGCCGCGCACCCTTGAGCTAGTTGTCAAAATAAAATCGGCTGAGTGCCTTAAGCGCTCGCCTTAGTAGTCCGGTGAAGCTGTTAAGACCTTGCTTGGTCAATAGCGTAGTCAGTTCTAAAAAAAAAAAAGCTAGTTTCTATGGCGGGCCAATTTTGTTTTTTCGAACTGACTACGCTTTTGATCTAGCTAGGTCTTAACAGCTTCACCGGAGTAGTTAGGAGGCCAATCAAAACGTATACATAGATGTTACGAAGAATTTAAAACAAAGTCACATCTAGCAATAAAGCTTACGAAATCTCCTTTGTGGCGTGCTTTATGTATTACGCTAGCGGTTTCATCGCACACTCAGATGCATAAAACATGATCCCGACGTCAGATTTAAACCGTTCGTAATAAGAGCATTAAAGACGGCAGCTACAGTGAGCAGAGAAACGCCAGCGTTTTAACGCTAAGCAACACGTTTATTAAAATTAATACTAGCTGGACCCACGACGCCCTCCGCGTGAAACTTAATGTAAAAAAACAGTCTTTAATAAAACCATCCGAATGTATTAAGTCCATTCACTTATATACTTTCCTCTAGTACTTAAATTGCGTCGTTATTAAAATTACAATCAGTTTTGATAGTTTGATAGAGTGAACCGATTTTAATGAAACCGAGACTAAATGTTACTCGAGAATAAGCCTAATGATTTTATTGTTTTTGGTCTTGAGGTTTTATAGTGAACGTAGTATTTTAACAGTAATGCATGTTCATACAAACAGACAGACAGACATTTTAAAAAATGATTGAAACGTATTCTATTACTTATTTACACCTATAACGTTTTTTTCCACAAAATTCTAAAAAGTTCTGATACTTTAGATTTTCATTCTTAATATGTATATCTATTGATCAAGATTTTGCATCAAGATTTTGTTTTTAAATGTTTTAATGATAATCAATAATCTGTAGCGATCTAAATGATGACATATTCTAACGGTTGGTTTAAAATCAAGCTAAAAATAAATAGATGCATGTCATAAAATCTAGCGTAAAGATTTAACACGGTATTATTAGAAAGTGGTTAAATTATTGTGCAATAAAAGTACGTATTATTAAAATGTCTTTCAAGTTCACTTAAAATATGAAACATTATATTTCATTATCTGCTTTGTGAGTTCAAATACTTTCCTATGACTGATAACTGACTATGACTATAACTGATATGACTGAATCATAAAGAAATTTATCCGAAACTTGTACGTTTGTAGGTATTTTATGAATTTCTATTAGTAAGCAATCTTATCGTATAGACGTCTACGTAGTCCGGTGAAGCTGTTGAGACCTTACTAGGTCAATAGCATAATAAGTTCGAGAAAAAAAAAAACTTCATCCTTGAATAACTTTGAAACGGTGAGGTTTACAAAAGAATTGTAAGAGACCCGGTTTGTAGAAAATTAAATTTTCTACAAATATCTGAAACGAGATATTTTTGCCAATAGTGAATACCGAAGTATGATTTTTTATTTCTAATAATAAGGGGAAAAATGAAAATTGATAAACGGAAGCCATTTCTATTAAAATTGAGAGCTCGTACTTGGAGAGAATTTTTTTGAGGTGTCTACCAACGTATTTTTCAGAGAATAAAGGTAAAAAAAAAATTGTGTGTGTGTGTACTTATGTACACGCGTTAGAAGTTATACTTCTTTGGCGTAACAAGATAAAAATCTTTTCAATTTTTTTATCTTTCGTTTTATTCTACGTTTGCAGAAAAAACGACACTAACAATAGAAAAAAGGTATTTAAAACATTGAAAGTTTTAATACAAAGAAATACAAGAAACGCTCTTTAAAGACAATTGTAAGTACGACGCGCACGCCACTAAAAGTAACATGTAACGTGTACATTATATATATAAATACAAAGAGTATAAAGGGTGCCGATCAGAATTTCAAAGCCCTTCCATAAGAAGTTTCTTTTCAGTAAAGAGAAAGTATCTCTTATTTATAATTTCAATACTTGATAATTACTGTTAGTGTGGTATTGAGACTTAAATACCGTGTTATACATTTGTTTATCACATAGGCTTCTACTAACAATAAGTTTGTAGTCTTTGATCCGAAACTAAACCATATATTGCCCGTATATTTTGTCACTTTTTCGGTCACAATTACTAGAAATGTATGATAAATAATACAAATTCAGTATCGTCTAATTAATTAATATAGGGATTACTTATATATATAATTTCCAATTATTAAAGTATTTAAGGATTAAGGCAACACATTGATTACCCCAGAGGAAATTAAATAAAACATCATCTATGCTGTTGTTCTAACTCGAGCACGGAGTAAGTAATTCAATAAATGTTGAAAAAGAACGTGTCCCGAATCTAATGATCAAACGAAAGGTTTGTAGAGCAAAAGTTTCTACAAAAGGATTCAGAAGAGTCGAATAAACGAATGGGATTGTAGTTGTAGTTATTGTCGATTGTCAGTTTTTTTAAGAAAGTGATCAAGTTTTTTTTTTATTTTTATTGTAGAATGGCAAAATGACTGCACTATACCTGATGGTAAGCACAGTACAATTCAAAAACATTGGTGACCACGATTAGTCTTAGCGTGATGATATATAGCCTATAACCTTCCTCGATAAAGGAGCTATATAACACTGAAAGAATTTTTCAAAAGGGACCAGTAGTAGTTAATAGACGTCATAAACTTTACCTCTTTATAATATTAGTATAGATTATACAAGGATTATGGCATTAGAACCAAGAAATGCCTACCGTCATGTAATTATCAATTAGGAAGTTGCGTTTCTAGAAATAAACGTATCTATGTATGCAATATTTGATAATATTTTGTTATAAAAAGTTGGTTATAAATATTATTATCTTCCTCAACGTAAATTTCTACTGAAGTTTAAGAATTAATCTCATAAAAATCTTAGCTAACCGAATCACGAGGGAATGTAAGGGTCAAGTTACATTTACCCGGATAAAGAGCAGGCTAAAATATTGACTGGAGTCGGACTATCTTGAACATTCTTAGATCGCATTTGTATTGATTACATTCACTACGTAAAGCCTTACAACAATATGGAGGTGAAAGGTTAAAAGATTATTATAACATACTTTCATGTATTCATTCTTTTTCGTGTCATAAATAAAATAATTATTTTAAATCAACAATTCCCATTTAAAATGAAAAAATAATAACTATTTATTTACTTATCGACGTACGTGTATTTAATTATAGATACCAATACTTGGTAGAATTGAATTATAAAATTAAAAAACATAAGAGCATCGCTTCAACATTTTTTACTAAATAGTAGATATAAACTTAAGTTGGAGTTTTTGGCGGGATCTTGGAATGCCATGTCTTTATATTTTATCTATAATCTAATGAATTAATACATTTATAATGTATCACGATAGTCCTACTTTTTATAAATTTACTAGTGTATTGTCATGTTGATGATCCTAAAATAAATAAATTGAATTATAAAATTAAAAAACATAAGGGCATCGTTTTAAAATCTTTTACTAGATTCGTAGGTACCTACCTATACGAAATATGGCGTCTGTTCAAAATTAAACTAAAACACTATACACAGAAAATGAAGCTCCCAAATTGATACCTTAATCATATAAACAATCATACCAATAGCCCATAACAACATTCACTCGGACTTTCTAAATAAAATGTTATTCCTCAATGTTATTGTTCCAGTTATGGAAATGGAAGAATCAAAACCAGTCTGATAATACAAGTAAAAATGTAAACAACATTTAATGTACAAAAACTCAGCATTCGCATTGTGTATCAGGCAACAGCCAAAGCCGAGGTGTGCCGCGCACCCTTGAGCTAGTTGTCAAAGTAAAATCGGCTGAGTGCCTTAAGCGCTCGCCTTAGTAGTCCGGTGAAGCTGTTAAGACCTTGCTTGGTCAATAGCGTAGTCAGTTCGAAAAAAAAAACCTCATACTCACATACACTCGTACATTCTAAACCAAATTGAATTCCTCAAAGTTACTGCTCAAGTTATGGTAATGGAAGAATCAAAACCAGTCTGATAATACAAGTAAAAATGTAAACAACATTTAATGTACAAAAAATCAGCATTCGAATTGTTTCGATTGAGAAATAATAACCCACGGTAGGTATCCGAGCAAGTTTAAATATCATATACATCAAGGGATGACAAGTGAAAAGAGCTTTTAATTTAATTCGTTGCGGTATCGCGCCAGAGAAATATGAAAAAAATACAGCAACAGCTTGAAGCGATATCGACAATCCATAATTCATGTCCTACAATTTCATACAATTCAATATGGATAAAACGTCGTATCATAACCGATAAATATCAATACGATCGTGACTTTATTCCGAGAGGCGTTGAGTTGGAAATGCATTGACTGTAAATGCTTTTTTATGTCCTTTTCAAGCGAAGGAATCACTCGGTTTATTGCAATATCGTATATGATATCAAACGGGTATTTAGATTAATGCAATTTCTCTTAAACGCTTACACGTCGTAAATAAAATTGCTGGTTTCCGATCAGCCTCAACGAAGCGACCCGAAGATCGACCTTTATTTCGTAAAGTTTAATTGATACCCGTAATCACGTAAAATAATCGCAGTTTCATATTTCTTTGAAATTTCCGACTTATATAGTTTAATAACTTTTGTTTTGGACTATCTTAGAATAAACTTGAATCTTGAAAAAATTTCCTGCTCACAAATTTTCATTTAAAAGCGATGATTGCTCAGTGGTTAGCTTGTGAAGAAATGCTTATGCAGGCCGGCGGTGACCGGCGACGGATAATATGTCTCTCGGTGGTCGCCATTGTTTTTAGATTGTACTGTGCTTACCATCAGGCACAGTACAGTAACTTTGCCGAGCTTCAATAAAAAAAAAATGTTTAACCACAGCATCGATTGACATAGGATCGGATTTTTACGAATATGCCTCGGTGAAGGAAAACATCGGCATAAAGGCGATGAAGTCATAGGCATCGTGATAGGGCTTCTTCTAAAACCACCTGGTTAACTATATCCGCAAGTTGAAAATCTGCCGCCAAACACCTATGGGTGTATTCCCACAGCTGAACTTCAGAGCCAGTCCCTCTAGGTTTATCGTCTTTACCATATTACCATTTAACATCAGATAAGATTGCAGTCAAACGCTAAAGCCTATACGGTGTTATTACAAAAAAGTTAAATACGTATTGAGTCCTGGCTTTAAAAAGGTCTCATATTAAATGCAGCACGGTCGCTGAATGTTCGCCATCTTGCTCTTTTATCTCGCTTTGGTTACGTTAGGTTAGACTTGCGAAAAAGGATAACGCGAACTTACCTCGGGCGAGCGCGGTGCATTTATTAGGAAACTTTTTTAAACCAAGTATTTAATACGTATTTAACTTTTTTGTAATGACACGGATAATGATTTAAAAAACCTTTAAAATAGAATCAGACGTTTCAAAATTTGTCTTAGAATTTTTGCAGCCAAATATTGCAGCATATACTACATTGATAGATACCAACAAAGTATAGACGTATTTTAGATATGTAACGTAGAGTAACACAAATTACATAAAAAATTAATGGTATACAGCCTAACGACATGAAACGCAATTTGAAATAAAGCATTGATAATAATCCATGGCAGCCAAAACACGATGGATGACAAAACACGCAAAACGATAATTATGGCTACCTCAAATATGATTAATGGGCTACGTGCGTTGTTTTCTCTGACCAAACATAAACTGCATATATGAAATAGGTGTCCATTATATTTACATTCAATAATAGAATTGTTTTTAATAATGCGTAAGCCATTTAAAACATTCTAGGTAGCCTTTTTGAAAAGTATAGTTACCTATAATACAATTGACAGAGTGGTACCGCCGTCATTTTACCGTGCTACAATAAAATCAGCATTCAGTAAGTATGTTTGTTCAGAAATTTACATTTTATTGATGGGTATTTACTTAGGACTTCGACTCACTTATATATTCTTACAGATTTCATAAAAATAATATTTGTCAGGATCATCCGGTTTTTACATCAAACAGGAAGTTTATTTCAAAACAAAAATCAAAGAAAACTGACACACGACGAAAGCAAAAGAAAAAGTTAGAATAAAACATGGCGGCCTTTCAAGCTCTGATATTCATTTATCATTTTGGCGTGGCTTGGGCGGGCGTTTGTGGTACCTATGTATCGGAAGTGAAATGTGCCAGCATAATGACGTTTCGTGATAAACTTGGATTGTGGAAAACGAAAGTAGATAGTGTTTACTTTTTTTTATGTATCTACATTTATTACTATCGATATTTGTAATGTTATATCATACACTAAAGTCTGAAATTAGTTGGTAATAAAAAAATGTGAGATGACAAAATAAATGATTACCTATAATACCCAAGATAATTATGTTAATGTTCTTAAAAGAACTGATTAAAAAATCGAAGTAATTTCCCATAAAGCGGGCCCACACCGACGTTCAAAGATATCGAGTAATTTAAGTCACTTTCGAGTGCTCTGAGAACTGGAAGGATTCCTTTAAACGCTTTACGACATTTTGTTGTAATTTTTGTGTGACACTTATGTCATGTCTTTCAAATAATTCCATAAAAATGCTAAAAACTTTTACTGTTTACGAAAAAAATATAATTAAAATTTAACAAAAATGATTAAAACTCCCAAATATTAATATCGTGACTCGTCAAACGGTTTAATAACAAATACGACTGGATCTCAAAAAGAATTTATAACAGGAATACACGGCCATCAGTCAGTGTTGTGTTGACGCTGATTCCCTTCGTGTTTCGCATTCGAAATGGAATGTTATTCACAGAAAATTCAACTTCGGTGTACGCTAAAAATTACGCGAGCCCGCCCGGGATTGAACCAAATTTCGCCCGCAAAAAAGGTGTCAAATGAAATATTCAAATATATTTTAATATAATTCATGCGGCGGGCGTTTCATTTCTCTCCCTCGTAATGGAATGCTAAATTTTCGGGCGAACAAAAAATATATATTAATGCGCGTACCTAATAGCTTATACAAACTCGTTTGTTGGGTATTGTTGCGCACAATGGGTGCCATAACTCCGCGTCGCAACCACGGCCGGTGACGTCTTTGTTAGGTCGGCGCTGTACAGCTTTGTTCTGCACCCGAGTCCGCCTGTCGCTATGTCAGCGCGACATCCTACCCGACCTCTGCCACCATATCTACAAATACCTACGTTCTACCTACCCGTAAATCATTCAAGGAAACAAAAGATAACCAATACAGTTTTACGCACTCAATTATAGAGAAAAGACGATCAGTTAATATATTAATTTAGTAACTTTTTGAAATATGGAAAATTATATTTACAATCTGTTGTTGCTTTTATAAAAATGACCCACCCTACA